>CM052799.1:4440664-4474539 GCA_028533885.1 Nasua narica | reverse complement strand
TTATCTTGCTTTTTTTTTTTTTTAATAGTTTCTGAGAAATTTCTGGTCTGAAAGTCTAATATTCTTAAAATTGTGTATATATTTTGCCACTTGATGTGCTGTTATTTAGCATGACTAAGGAAATAGTCATGGAGAAGTGGAGTGACATGTGAGGTCAGTCCTCCAGAGACTCACAGAAACTTCTGAGTTTCCTTTTCTTGAATTTACATCTGGACTGGGCTGCTTGGGTCAGTAATGGACTGGCTGTGGGCTTCAGGTGACCTTTCTCAGGGGCAGGTGGCAGTGGTGGTTGGTGGTGCTGGTGGTGAAGCTCGATTGAGAAGGACCCTCATGCTCTGCACGTGGAAAAGTGGCTGGCGGTGGCCTTGGGGGTGGAGCCAGACCCTCCTCCAGAGTTACCAGCATCACAGGGTCACTGCATTGCTGATGTGCCAGCATGTGTCTAGCTCAGCCACGGCATTGAGAACTGCTCTCAGGCCTCTTCTATGATCTACTCTGCAGCGCCATCGGCTTTTCTTCGAGAGCCAGCAGAGTTATACACAAGTCATTTAGGGGTTTTCCTCAGAGTAAGGCTCCCTGGAAGTGGCTGTCTGTCCCTGTAGACACAGAGGGTCTATATTGGTGTTTGTTTTCTTTATCTCCTCTTAATTATGTGTCTGGATACTAGCTTCTTTAAGCCCGGAGGTGCTAAGGAAATGCAACCAGACCGGCCATCAGCAGGGCATCTGAGAGGCACAGGCTGGGAGAGGTAGAGGTTGTGAGTGATTTGAAGTGTCACATGTAATCCATGTAATCCGTCACACAGACCAACTAAGGCGGGGGCTGGTTTCCAGGCTTCCTTCCCTGAGAGCGTTTCTCAGTTAAATTTGGTGGGGAGACCTCAGTTTTTGGGAATTGTCAACCATGGTTCACAAAGCTAGTTACAAGTTCTAGCGCTTCCGAAATAACTTGGAGAACCTAGTTGACATGAGTTCTCCATGGTGGATTTTCTCCCTTTTTAAATTTTACTATGGAAATTTCAGCTGTGGCACAGAAATAGGAAGAATGATGTCCTCACGATCCCACCGTAACAGTTATTGACATTTGGGATGTCTAATGATAAATTGTTGTGGGATTTAATTCCTGAACTGTAGTTGAACTTGTGAAGTGCCCAAGCTTCTGCACCCAGGTCACCCTCCTGGCATGGTGTGCACACAAGTGTGCAAGTCCCTGATATGTGCCTGTGTTTTGTGTCCCTGTTACAGGTGGAGGTGGAGGCAGTGTCCCTGGGATCGAGAGGATGGGCCCTGGCATTGACCGCATTGGGGGTGCCGGCATGGAGCGCATGGGCGCAGGCCTGGGCCATGGCATGGATCGTGTGGGCTCCGAGATCGAGCGCATGGGCCTAGTCATGGACCGCATGGGCTCAGTTGAGCGCATGGGCTCCGGCATCGAGCGCATGGGTCCACTGGGCCTCGACCACATGGCCTCCAGCATCGAGCGCATGGGCCAGACCATGGAGCGCATCGGCTCTGGCGTGGAGCGCATGGGTGCCGGCATGGGCTTTGGCCTTGAGCGCATGGCCGCGCCCATCGACCGCGTAGGCCAGACCATTGAGCGCATGGGCTCTGGTGTGGAGCGTATGGGCCCTGCCATCGAGCGCATGGGCCTGAGCATGGAGCGCATGGTGCCCGCAGGCATGGGGGCTGGCCTGGAGCGCATGGGCCCCGTGATGGATCGCATGGCCACCGGCCTGGAGCGCATGGGCGCCAACAACCTGGAGCGCATGGGCCTGGAGCGAATGGGCGCCAACAGTCTCGAGCGCATGGGCCTGGAGCGAATGGGCGCCAACAGCCTGGAGCGCATGGGTCCTGCCATGGGTCCAGCCCTAGGCGCCGGCATTGAGCGCATGGGCCTGGCCATGGGTGGCGGTGGCGGTGCCAGCTTTGACCGCGCCATCGAGATGGAGCGTGGCAACTTTGGAGGAAGCTTCGCAGGTTCCTTTGGCGGAGCTGGAGGCCATGCTCCTGGGGTGGCCAGGAAGGCCTGCCAGATATTTGTGAGAAATGTAAGTGGCTCTTCAGCAACTTGGTGGCGGTGGTAGTAGGCACAAAGAGGGGAGGGGGGCAGGTTGGAGTCAGCGTTAGTGCCCTCAGTAGGGAAGCAGAGCAGCAGCACATAAGGCCACTTTGCTGCTGTCTCCAGAGTCTGGTGCTGGTAGGATAAGGAGGGAATGGGAGAGCATAATGAACTCTGTGCAGCAGGAGCCCTGGGTTCTCAGACTGCTAGGTGGAGACCAGCAGTGAGCGCAGGCACCCTAGCTTATTGATTCTCTTGGCTTGAAGAGCCGCTGCACCTGGGCATGACAGGGACGGGGCTGTATCTGCGTTATCTTTATACCAGGTGGACCACCTTCAGTTACTGTTGAATGGTCTGTAGGCCACTTACCACAGGCGACTGTCCTCTGCATGATTCTCACTTAGATAGTTAATGCCACAAGGGAGTATACTTGGTGTGCCAGTTTCGAACCTCATTCCAGACAGGCGTGTTTTGTTCTCTGCTGATCATCTCAGTTTGAAGGATACCTTGTTTCTTGGTGTAACAAGAAGTCCTGAAAGTTCCCCCTCAGAGAGACCCTGGTGTTTATGCATTAGGACATTAGGATTTGGTTGTATCACTCATCAGTTTCTCCTTTTCCCTTTAGCTCCCATTTGATTTTACATGGAAGATGCTAAAAGACAAATTCAACGAATGTGGTAAGTGTGTAAGAAAGGCTTTCTAGGTGCTTCCATGTGTTGTGGCTTCAGAAGTCTTAGCTTGTTAGTGATGGCATTTCAGGGGTGTGGTGAAGCTCCCATTCTGGTCTTCATAGCCACTTGCCATGACTCGAGGACCAGTGGGACTTGCCATTTTTCTGCCTGTGCAAATATTCAAGCCAGTTGTTGAGTTTCCTCTTATGTGTCAGACACTTCTCACCTGTGTTCTCATTTCAACCCCATCCTTCTCCTTTTATGGTTTTTGAAAGGCAGTGATGCCCCCATTTTGCAGATGAGTCAGGCAAAGTCATGTTCCCAAGGTCACATGGCTTCTACGTGACAAAACAATAAAAACATCTGAGATAGGTTGCTTTCTGCCACCACACTGTTGGTTCATGCCTCAAAGAGCACTCACCCAGAAGTTCCCAGGGCTGAGCTTATGTGTGAATGAGACAGAGGAGCTCTGGTTGTGGTTTCCTGGCACCCCGGGCCACCATTTTGAAAGGCTCCCTATGTGGCTGAAAGGAAGTGAAGTTGTACCAGGGTGAATCCCTGTCCCTCACTCCCACCACCTCTGTTCTTTTAACCGTGTCAAGTGGGAGCCT
Organism: Nasua narica; assembly: GCA_028533885.1. NCBI lineage: Eukaryota > Metazoa > Chordata > Mammalia > Carnivora > Procyonidae > Nasua > Nasua narica. Next base: position 4,471,199 of record CM052799.1, on the reverse strand, counting down.
GGGACCTAAGCCAGAATGCTGGGTGGCTTGCTGCTCAAGGCCTCCTCAGTGTTTCTCATTTCCTGTTTCACTGGTAGTTCAGATTGCACCACTTTGTTGCTTCTCCTGGTTCTTGGGGCAGCTGTTGAGCCATAGTGTGCCTTCTTGCCCTCTCCCTACTCCTTAGTTTCTACATTTTAGTAGGTATTCTGAAAAGTCAGGTTGGATCAGGCTACTGCCCTGCCTCAGACGCCTGGAGGTCCCTGTCTGCCATTGAAAGAAATTCACAGCCCCTTTGTAACAGTCCCTCTTTTGCCTTCCTTCTGGTGAACTCTTAAGTATTTCAGAACTGTCGCGTGAGAAGCCTTCTAGATGTTGGCCTGACCTTGGGCTGAGTTAATGGCTTTAGAAACAAGGGCCCCCTAGCTTAGGCTACACGGTCATGTTCTTAGCTCTTCCCCTATAGACTTGTTTCATGGTGGTGCTTGACACATACCTGGATGCTCACTCAGTGCTTGAATGCATATGTGAAACCCACTTGTGAGATGGGACGCAGCCTCTGAAGCGTCCATTATATCATGATGGCCTCGTAAATGATGTGGTGCGGGGTCTGGAAGATGAAGCCTCGGTAAAACTCACCTATAAGGTTGGCTTCACACAGCCCCCTTTATAACTTTCTTGAGTCTACGGGTATGCATTTGAAGGTGCCAGGGAGGCTTATTGTGGGTCAGATTGTTGTCCTGTTGGCAGAAGAATGGCAATATGGCTGAGGGCCATAGTCGCTGGATTCCAGCTCAAATGTTCTGAGCATTTGTGTGCCAGGGCCGCTCTCCCTTTTGACTCTGTCCACCGAAATCCAACAGGTGATCTGGACTGAGTGGAGCCCAGACTGAGGCTGAGCTCTGGGTTTGCCTGATGAGTTGTGGTCTCTTCTTCCCTCCCTGTGCCCAGGCCACGTGCTGTATGCCGACATCAAGATGGAGAACGGGAAGTCCAAGGGGTGCGGTGTGGTTAAGTTTGAGTCGCCAGAGGTGGCTGAGAGAGCCTGCCGGATGATGAATGGGATGAAGCTGAGTGGCCGAGAGATTGATGTTCGAATCGATAGAAATGCTTAAGCAGTTGCCTTTTTTAAACATCGATACCAGACCTCTGAATTTGTATTTTTTCTTGTTAACCATTTTAATTTGTTGGCTGGATGTATAAAGATGTTTAAAAAATTCAGTTGCTTTTTGGGGTAATTTGAATTACTTTTTTAATGACTGGGGTTCCATTTGACTGTTTGCATTGAGATTGCAATGTGCGCAATTTTTTTTGTAGTTGTGGCATCTTGTTGACATCGAATATGACTTTGATAATAAATACCAGTTCCTGAAAAGATGCTTGCTTTTTGCGTGTGTGTTGTGGGGCACCTACCTGAGGATCGGGGAGCTGGAGCCAGTCTTCATTGTACCCTTGGAGCTGTGACCACTGGGCGGGTGGGGTTTCATCCCTATTCTTCCTTTGTCTGTGGACCCCTGGGGGTGGAGGACATGGACCCTGGCCACTTGAGAACTCTTAATGGAAACTCAGTCCTGAGTGGACTTGAATTCTCCAGGGCTAGTAACAAAGCACTTGGGTGTTAGTGGTCCTGAGAGCCGGTCTCTCTCCCTTCTGTACAGTTGCTCTTTGGGGCACAAACATTGTGTCAGGCTCATTTCCAGTTTGGCTTTTGTCGTAGTCTGCTTCGGCTGCTTTAACAAAAACACCAAAAATTGGGCAGCTTACAGAATTTTTCACAGTTCTGGAGGCTGGGATGTCCAAGATCAAAACATCCGCAGATTCCATGTTTGCTGAGGGAACCTGATCTTGGTTCATAGATTGTACTTTCTGTGATCTCACACGGTGCAAGTGGCAGGGAAACTTTCTCGGGCCTCTTTTTTTTTTTTTTTTCTTTTTCTTTTAAAGATTTTATTTATTTGAGAGAGAGAGCGAGCGAGAGCATGAGAGGGGAGGTCAGAGGGAGAAGCAGACTCCCCGCAGAGCTGGGAGCCCAATGTGGGACTCGACCCTGGGACCCTGGGATCATGACCTGAGCCGAAGGCAGTTGCTCAACCAACTGAGCCACCCAGGCGCCCTCTCGGGCCTCTTATATAGACACTAATCACCCCCCAGATAGCATCACATTGGGCGTTAGGCTTTCAACATAGGAATTGTGGTGTGTGCTCGGGGGTGTGTGTGGGGGTGGGGTCTGTTCTTTGCTCCAGTAACAAACTCGCAGGGTGCGAGTTTCTGAGCATATTTAGTCCTGTAGCGGTTTAGGCTGCACGTGACACCTGCGCTCTGTCAGAACTGGGTCACCCCTCCCTCCTCTCCCCCAAGATGTGATCTCATACATAGGTCCACTTGGGCTAGACAGCTGTTTGCAGCCTGTGTGGCACCGCAGCCACTGCTTGTCATGTTTGGTCGAGGTGTCCTCCTACCCTTGCCACCTTCTCCCTGCCACGCTTTTCTCCTACTGGTGTTTATTCCTGAAGGGTAAGACAATGGACGGTTGGGGTTAACCTCGTAGACCCCCAGGTGTTTGATCGTGACTCCACTGTGTGCCAGTGAGGAGGGAAAGCAAAGACAAGAAGCAGGATTGCTTTAAATAGGAGCTTTATGTGGTACATGTATGTAGGCAGGCATGAGCCTGGATGGTTCTGGGACTGCCAGTCTGAGATCCAAGACTGCTGGGTTAGTGGGCGGCTGGGCCGGCCGGTTGTCCTGGGTGTCCACACCCGTGGACCTCACCGCTCCTGGGGGAATGGTTGGCTCTCCAGAGGGTCTGCGGAGGAACGGTGATTTGCAGTGACTCCTCTTGCAGTAAATGGATAATGAGCGTCTCCCCGGGAGATGCAGTGGGCGGGGGGTTTACCTCCTTCCAGGCACTGTGGTCCCTTCTAGCCTACCCAGAGCATCTACGTACCCCAGAAGCCAACGTCGTCATACACCTCCGTTTCCCTAGCAGAGAGCACAGTGTGGTCAGTAAGAGTCGGCTTGGGCCACTGACCACCCCACCCTCCCCGTCACCCCCAGTCAGGGCCAGCACTCACAGGGGCAGTAGAGCTGTTCTGGGCACATAGCCATCTGCAAAGAGAGTGGGTAGGTAAGCTCCCAGCCCTGGTGGTAGCCCGTTTCCTAGGACTTCCTGGCCTGGCTGACTTACATTTGCCCTTGGTGTCCCGGCACAGCATCTCGTCCTTGTTGGTGAATTCGATCACCTCCAGGATCTCCCCGCGCCGGATCCCCAGGTGCTTGCCACCCCCACGACGTGTCTTGGCGTTTGGATCGATCATCATCCTTGTCTGAATCACTATCTCTCCCTCAAACTGGGGAGGGATATGTTAGAGCTTTTGTTTTATGCTGCACCCCAGGAACCCCATCTTCTTTCTAAGGATGGAATTTGTGGGGCCTTGGTCAACTAGGGCTGTGCCCAGAACTCCCAGGGCTCCTGTTTAGAGGATTCTGGTGTTCACACCTTGAACTTTTTCCGGAACTCCCTCTCGGCTTTCTCTGCCTTCCGGATCTGCTTCAGGGTCTTTGGGTCTGCTGGTGGCAACTGCTGTGGCTGGGGAGCCTTCTCCTTCCTGAGGAATTGGATGCTCCTGAGGAAAATGTGCTCCTCAGGGGCCCCCTTCCTGTCCTCCCAGAGCTCAGCCCCTCCCTGTTCCATGCCCTTTGCCCTGTGGTACCTGAGTTCTGGGTCTTGTGGTGGCTTGGGGGGTTGCTGGGTAGATGGCACTTCATCTGGGAGCAGTCACAGCACTGAGTTAGGGTAGGGACTGTTGACTCAGCCTCCCTCTCGACGCTGCTGGCTTGATCTTGAATGAGCTTTCCCTGTGTCAGTGCTTGGGACATCCCTCCCCTCCCGACCCCCACCCTACCCACCTGTCCATCTTCTCCCCAAGCCTTTCTCCTGGGTTGTGAATTCTAGTGGATTGCCTCTTGTTTTCTTAACTCCTACTGCATGGTAGGCATGGCAGGAACTGTTTACTATAGTAACTCATTTCAATACTGTCATTTCAATACATTTCAGTATTCATTGCAATACTGTCATTACCAGCTGGCTGGTGAGGGAAATAAAGGCTCTGAGTGGTAAAGCAATCCTGCTCCAAGGTCATCTGTCTGGAAATGATAAAGGCAGGATTTATGTGCAGGCTTTCGAGGCCATTTCATGTCTGCTAAAGTAGGTTGGCTTCTGGGAATTGTCATGGGATCTGGGTCAAAAATAAGGCAAAAGCATTTCTTAGAGCAAATGAAGTGGGCGTCTGAGAAGGGGCTGATGGGTGGGGTTCCTGGACTGGCCTGACTGCTGCTGAGACCACATTGTGAGGGTTCCTCCATGTGTCCGTGCACCCCCCCGCAGGGGAGGGCTGACTTCCTGGCAAACTGCCAGCATCCCAGGACCCCCCCCTGCAAACCCAGCACAGTGTAGAGCACGGTCCTGGGTGCTGTGGTGCAGGCCGACTTGCCCTATCTGCGGCCCAGACTTCATGGCCTGGCAGTGTGACTCTAATCAGGTCACACAGGTAAGGCAGGCTCTGAGGGGGGCCTTTTGAGATCCTGGGAAAGAGCTAGGTCTGCTAGCCCCAGCCCCTTCCAGGGGAGGCCCCAGCCCCCAGCGCTGTGAGGAACCTCTGGAGTGGGCTGCTGCCACTCCACAAAGTGGGGCCGAGTGAATGGGTGACTAGACTTGAAAAGGGCAAAGTAGCCTTTGGGACAATCTGTACTCCCAGTGAGGGCCCACACATAGTGTTTCAAGCAGGGAGAGGTTGGAAAGTATTTGATTGGAGTCTTGCAGAATGACTGGCATGGAATGGGGAGACGACAGTCCACAGGCAGGGACACTGAGCAGAGGTGGGTTCCTGGTCTCTTTGGGATTGAGGAAGGGGGGGTGGGCCATGCCTGCAAGGCTGCTGGAAGAAGAATGGCCAGTTGCTCCCTTTCCCCATGTCCGTGGCCCCAAGAGTGGCCCCCAGACCCCAGCCACAAGAGCCTCACCAGAGCGGAAGCAGGAGGAGCCCTGTCAGGAAGCTCTGCTAACAGAGCGTGTTGCAAGCGGCCCCTGAGGAAAGCCCAGGAGAAGCAGAAGGGGCTCAGGAAAGAGTAGTAGGGGCAGCACACCTGGTGCAGGAGGGGAGGGGGGAAGCGGGAGCGTCCCAAGGGCACCCTTAATAAAAGGTTCCCCTGTAGGAAGCCCTCTCGAGGCCCGGGAAACAGTCTGGGGGCACAGAGCCTGGGCTCCTTTGTACTGGCGGTATGAACTGGGGCAAGTTGCTTCTCGGGTCCTCAGGCTTTCACATCTGTAAAAGGGCGTGCTGTTGCCGTGGGGGCGGGGGCGGTCGCGCATGTTCAGTGATGGTCACCGACAGGGCTTGAACGCAAGCCCTTTTTTTTTTTCCACTCAAAATTGGTGAAGGCATTAACCTTGCAGCTGGGCTGAAAACATGTCTGCTTTGCCATTAATCCTGCTCTCTAGGAGCAGATGCTTGGAAGAAGGGAGAAAAAGGGTCCTTAGGAAGCCCAGAGCACAGACTGTCTGGGACTGCAGGCTCAGGGGTCTCTGGCTCCAGCCCATGCCTGAGTTCAGGCCCAAGTCTAACCTGGACATCCAGCAAGCACCTCCAGCACTACAGGTCTGCTGTGGAACCTGACCGCTTGTCCCCGACTCAGGGCTACCCCACTCTGCACCCAGGCGTTAGCTTGAAACTTGGGCCTCATCCATGTCATCAGCTGGCTTGCTCCTACTCACCCCTGCATCACATGGCCACCGAGTCCTGTGCGTCTTCTCTTCCACTGCTCTCTTCATGACTTTTCTCCTACCACCCTGGGCCACTCCCCTGCCCTGGCCACACCATGCTTACTGGCGGTTGGCCTCTGGGCTGCCCTACCTCTTGTTCTTCCCATCAGGGGCTGGGCTTTTCTGAAAGGCCCTTTCTGCCCTCTCCTTTCTCCCCTGGCACTGCCAGGGGGATGGACTGTCCCTGGGCTTCACACCAGCAGCATGGCAGAATATTCCCTTGCAATGAATGGTCCCCAGGGGCCTGGGCAGGCTGGTCCCACCGCCAACAAACCTCTGCCCTTGGGGCTGGGGCTGGAGTTGTCCATGGGCTCCACGTCATCATACAGCTCATACGCCTCTTCCTGGTCCCTGCAGGAATACCCGAGATAAGGGCCTCTTTCAAGCCTTTGATCTGCGCCAGGGCCCGCTTACCCCCACACTCACTGCGGGATGTCTTCAGTCTGTTGGGCCTGGAAGTGGATCCCAGCAGAAGAACGGGTCCTCCGCAGAGCTGTGGAGGGATGAGAGCGGGAGGGAGGCAGGCCCTGCCAGGGAGCCTCTTGCCCAGCTCTCTGCCTCGGTTGCTGTGACCCACCTGTGGCTGCGGCCGTGGCTCTCCAGAAGCTCTGGACATCCCTGAGGCCGGGGGGCAGCGGGGGCTTGGCTGGAGGGGGTCCCAGGCTTCTGACAGAGGGCAGAGGCCTCCGCCGGGGCAGGTAGCTGGATTTGAGGCCCAGCCTCGACCCTCCTGTGTGAGTGAGAGCTCCTGATCTCTGCTCCCTGGCTCCAAAGCCAGGGCTGAGTGGGAGCCTGGGGCGGGAGCCTGTGACAGCAGTGGGAAGTGAGCTTTCCGAAACAGAGCTGGGGATGGGGGGCTTTTTAGGGAGATCACCAAAGAACTCGGTGTACCGTTGCTTCTTGGGCAGAGCGTTGGACTCTGGCTGCGAGAACTTTCGGGGGAGCCCCTGGCTCTCAGGCTGCAGAAACTTCCTGGGGAGTAGGCCAAACTCGGGCTCCGAGGACACCCTGGGGAGGGTCCCCAGCTGGGGCTGCAGGGGCTTCTTGGAGGGTGCTTTGAATTCAGGCTGCCGTGGCCGCTTGGGAAATACACTGACTTCAGGCTCTGAGGACCTCCTGGTGAGGTCACCAAAATCAGGGTGCAGGAGCTTCTTGGGGAGGTCATTCAGCTGAGGGGCTGGGATCTTTTTGGGAGATGTATTGAAATCGGGCTTCGAGGAGTGGAGGTGGGGCTCACTGGACTCAGGCTTCCAGGGGGGCATCTGAGGGACCTCACCGCTCTCTGGCTGTGGCAGGGGTTTCTTAGGGAGGCCACCGACCTGAGGCTGTGGGGGCTTTCTGGGGTACACGCTGAACTCGGGCTGCGGGGGCTTCTTGGGAAGGGTACTTAGGTCTGGCTGGGGGCTGGGGGGGTGGGACTCATTGGACTCAGGTTTCCAGGGGGGCATCTGAGGGACCTCACCGCTCTCCGGCTGTGGCAGGGGTTTCTTAGGGAGGCCACCGACCTGAGGCTGTGGGGGCTTTCTGGGGTACACGCTCAACTCAGGCTGTGGGGGCTTCTTGGGAAGGGTACCGACGTCAGGCTGTGAGGGGCTTGGGGTGGCCTCGTTGGGCTCAGGCTGCTGGAGCTTCTTGGGTAAGGCACTGGATTTGGGCTCTGGCGGGGGCCTGGCAGGGTGGTCAGGCTCAGGCTGCAAAGCTTTTTGAGGGGCCTTGAATTGTGGGAACTTCTTGGAGGGTTCCCTCGGCTCAGGTTTGGAGGGCTTCGTGGGCAGATCAGTGCAGCTAGGCTGCAGGGGCTTCTTGGGGTGCTCGCTTGGCTCAGGTGGCGGAAACTTCTTTAGAGGTTTGTTGAACTCAGGCTTTGGGGGTTTTTTGGGGTGTTCGCTGGTCTCGAGCTGAGAGGCCTGGAACTTTGCCTGAAGGCTCCGGAAGTCCTGATGGCTCCCCTAAGGGACATGGAGCCAGTCAGGCAGGGACTCACACAATGGTTCTCCTAGCCCCTCTTCGCCACCTTTTGTCTTTGGCTTGCTTTCCTGTTGGCTGGGCCTCCCACATTTGTCTGCAGGCTCCCCGGGAGTCCTGACCTCGCCACTTAGGCACTGCATGCCCCAACCTCACCCCATCAGGACCCAGTCTCCCAATGCTCCCCCATAGCCTGCTGCTCCCATAGCCCTCCCCCTCAGTTGGTGGTGCCTTTCAAGTGTCCTTGAGATACCCTGTGCTTTCATGCTCTACATCCCTAGTGCCTTCTGTTCTAATTTCAAAATATATCCAGAATCCAGCCGCTTCTCACTGCCTGTACCACTGTCAGGCTGGCTGGAGGAACCCAGGCTCCTCCCTGGTCTCCAGCCCTCCCTGCCCCCTGCATCCCCATCTCTAGCCAGGACCCTCTCCCACAGCAGCCTGAGGAAGCACCTTGGCTCAGAATTTGGCAGTGCTGCTTCATTTCCTCCATGGTAAAAGCTAAAGACCTCGTGAAGGCCCGGAACCGTTGATCTGTCTCCCTTACCCAGTTACCTTGGCCCGGCCTGCGTCTCTCCCCTGCTCCCTTCCCCCCAGCCTCAGCCCCTCTTCTCGGCCTTTGTCCTGCCCCTTGCCCGGGACATTTCTCCCTGTAGCCTGCTTCTTGCCTCTTCCACCTCCAGGTCTCTGCTGATATTTTCTTATTAGAGGCACCTTCCTCACAGACCACCCTCATTTAAAAAAAATTGATTTCCCCTTTGGAGAAGTCTCCTTTCTCCCCGACCTATGTTTTTCTCTCCGTACCTGCCACTGTGTATCATACAGTTTATTTTATGTTGTTTCACAAACGTGCCTTGGCTTTTTTGTTTTTGTTCTCCCTGCCCCTCCAGCCTCTGTGGAAGGTCAGCGACTGGGCTTACTCACTGCTGTCCTCCCAGTGCATGGCACACTGTTGGTGCTCAGTAATAGGGTACAAAGGCGTATACTCAGCCACGTCGAGTCTGATGGTCACAGACTCATGTAAAAAGACGTGGAGAGACAGAGACCTGGAGGCATCTGTGGGCTCAGAGTGTCCGTCCCAGACACCCCTTGTTGATGGTCAGGGCACTCACAGTTGACAGTACCCAGGAGAAGCGGCAGGCCGGCCCCAGCAGCGGCCTGGTCGGGCACGTGCCCGGTCTGCAGCACACCTAATCTGTCCCATGCACCGTCTCTACCGACCCCATGCTCTCCGTCACAGACATAGGTGGGTACACAAGTAGGCCAGGCCTGCTCTGACCAGAGGGGACCCCACTGGAGGCCCCCAAACCTGGCTTCACCTGGACCCTACGAGACTGGGGTGGGGGTGGTTAGGGCAGAACCGTGGGGACTGTGCCGCTGTCTGTGCCTCACTTGCCCCATCTGGAGAACAAAGAAACGTAGTGATTCCCACCTGGGGCCTGCAATAACTCTATGAAAGCCCCCTCCAGGTAGGTTAGGGGAAGGATTCCCGGGTCGCCCACAGGACTAGAGAAATCAGGGTCAGCAGCTTATGTCTCGGGTGACTGCCCGGATGGGCGGCGGGGTGGGGGGTGGTGGTACATGACCCAGTTTGTCACCTGCAGGAAGCCTCTCTGTTCACCCTGGCCTCCTGTTCCCAGGTTGCTATTCATGCTGACCCGGGAGAAGAGTAGTCTGGGCCATCTGCCTGATCCCCCTGTTCAGGTCCCAGTCCCAGCCTGGGCCACAGGCCCCTTCGGGCCCCAGCTGTCCCTGTGGTGCATCCTGGCAGCTTCCCACCTCTGGCTCTTTGTGATGGGCCCTGCCGTTTCCCTAGGGCTCAGCTAGGGTTGGGGGGTTCACTCACCATGGCTGCAGGCGGATGATGGGCCACAGGGCAAGTGGGACCTTAGCTGGGCCGCTGCCTTCAGGAAGTGACTGTGGCTTCTGCTCCACGGGCCCCACGGGGGTGGGGGATGCTTGCGGGGTTGGGAGGGCAGAGGAGGAAGGAAAGGAGGCGGAGACAGCCGTCTGGCCCCAGATCCTGCCTGGCACTCGAGTTCCTGTCCTGCATGCCGCCGTCTCCACGGTCTCCGTGCTTCATGCATCAGCTGTTAGCACATGCCCGACACGGTCACTGGGTGCTTGGTTCTCTGTGGTTCCGGGGCCTGGCGGACTTGTGGTCTCCAGGGAGGGCTCCGGGCCGGGCCCTGAGGGCCAACTTGGGAGGGGGGGTTCTCTGGGCTAAGGGGCATGGTCAGCTCTGGGCCAGGAGACCCAGGAGTTGGGAGAGCATGATGGGTGAGGCCCTTGGCCGGCTCTTGTTACCTCATCCGCCTGCCTCATTTCCACACTTCCCCCCTGTTGGATTCTCAGCTCTGAACAGGACTTCCCTATTACAGGCACAGATGACACATGGGTCGTGGACGGCTGTGGGGGGCAGAGGGCCAGCTGGGATGGCAGATTTGGGGGTGGGTGGGTTGTAAGGCCTTGCCCCCTGGGAGGGAGGGAGTTTGAGGGCGGGGAGGAAAATGGAGACAGCAGGGAGAGCAGTGAAGAGGGGGCGAAGGGCGTGGGTAAAACTAGCGCCGTGGGGGTGTGAGGCCCAGCCAGCCAGAGGCCAGCCCTCTCCACAGGGCTTGGCCTGCAGGTCAGTGACTTTGGACACACAGACAAAGGGAGAGTGCAGAGCCCGGATTCTCAAGTTTAGCTGTACGTGGACATAGCTTTAGGAGTTTACGGAAAGACAGAAGGAAACTCCTGGAGATTCTGACTTAACTGGCCTGAGCCTGGGGATTTTTTTTTAAAGCTTATTTAAGTGATCCCCTACACCCAACTTGGGCCTTGAACTCACAACCCCGAGCTCAAGACACACTCCTCTGACTGAGCCAGCCAGGTGCCCCGAGCCTGGGGATTTCTTAAACACACTGAGGTGTGATTCTCATGCTCCCGAGTCATCCTAAGACCCCACTAAAGTGCAGGTTCTGCCTCAGGCCCATGGTGGAGCCTCAGATTTCTAGACCTCCCAGGGGATGCCCTGGAGTAGCGAGGGTGTAGAAGGATCCAGGCTGTGAGGACGGTGCATTCCCAGCTGGAGCCGTTCGTTACCTCCCTGCCATGGAGGCCACAGGCCACGCAGTCGGAAGGGACTCTACCTGTTTGCGTCTACTTTAAGATGCACAGCTCCGTTTAAGATGGAGCCTCTGTGCCTGCCCATCCCCATTCCTGTACTAGCAGGCATGCACCCTGGGTCACATTCCCAGATGGGGATCGCCCTTGGAACAGGAGTCCTGGGAGACCAGGGATGATGAGTGTGGGTTCTCCTGGGGTCTCTGGGACTAGCCAGCACAGGCTAGTGACAGGCTGGCTGACCCAGTGTTCAATGAGTGAGGGACATGAATGAAACAAGCCATTATTGCCCAGGAGCATACAGTAGGTGCCCAATCAAGGTAAGCTAAAGGACTGAACGCTGGTGACAAGCTGGTGACTTCCCAGGCTCTGAGGCCAGGCACCCCATGTGCATACCCCTCGGCCTGGAACTCGGAGTTTGGAGGGTCCCGCCCTGGCAAGCCCTGTTCCCCCACGCCCCCAGGAGGTGTTTCCCCCTCACTCCCCTTTGTGTTTAGAGCCTTCCAGGTGGCTCTGGGCTGGTCTACAAAGCGTGGCCATGAACTTGGGACAGGAGGCTCCACAGATGAAGCTGAACCTGAAGCCTGAAGTGAGCGCGGGCCAGGGTCTGCCTTGGGGTGTCAGTGGTGATGGTGGTGGTCGGCACAGGCAGGTGTGGGCTCGGTGAGTCTGTGGAACTGTGGGCTAAGGAGGGGTCTCGGCGTTCTGAGCACGCGGGGGTTGGGGGTAGGGAGCCACAGTGGGAATGTTCGATCCTTGCGCAAGAGCAGGGGTGGTGTGCACCTGGCTGCCCTGGTTGTGGCCCGGGGACAGACACGATGGTGGTCTTCACGCTCAGCCACATGTGGTCCGAGTGCATGTGGTCGAGGAGGACTAACCACGTGGGAGCCAACCGGGGGGTTGAGGGCCACACGGAGGAGCCGGGGGCCTGGGATGGGGGTGCACCCAGGTCCAAGGCAGGGCTCTGGAACGTTCCCCTCGCCCAGTCTGGTGGTGATGGGGCTGGTGCTGGACATCTGCCAGGCAGTGCATGCGCACCTGGCCAGACCGAGCCTACGTAAGCTGGAGGCCCAGCCCTTCAGTGTAAACCTGCGGTCTCTTACCAACCTTCCCCCACCCCAACCCCTCTTGGGCCAGCCTGGCAAAGGCCTGTCGTCCCTTCAAGACTGACGCTCCCGGGCGCCCTCTGCTGGGCAGAGCTGGGGCCGTAAGAAGACTCCCCCGCAGGCTTTTTGTAGTTGGGGTGGGGGGGAGGGCCCTCTGAGGATCAGTTTGGCCAGAGGGAGGGCAGGGGCTGTGGAAGCCCAGGAGAGACGCTGGGAGCAGATTTCCCAGTCAAGCTGAAAAAGTTGGATATGAGTTAGGAGGGGGCAAGGGTAGGAAGTTGCTTTTGAAGTGGGCAGGGTGCACAGGCCAGGTCAGGATCCAGCTCCTTAGGCCTCTGGGCAGAGTTTCAGGTTGCTGGGGGTTGGGGGACACCATCCCTATGGGAGGGGCTCTTGCCTTTACATGGGTGATGGCGGAGGGTTACCTGGACCAAGATACTGGCCTTAGGACTGTCTGGAAAGATCCTGAGAGACTGGGAAATGGCATTGTCTGAATTTGAGGGTGGCTGAATGACGGGGCCTGATGGGGGAAGGGACTCTGATGCCTTGGAGATAGACTGGGGTCCTGGGGGAGAGGGAACCCTGAACCCTGTCCCTAGAGATGTGGGAAAGGGGAGGGTGCCCTCTGGACCTCACTGCCTGGGTTTTCTTATAGATGGGAATGGTCCTCAGCTTCTCGGGTGGTACAGAATCAGTAAGGGAACTGGAGCTGGGCCTGGCTCAGTCATCTTACCCTCCAAGCCTCACCTTCTCTAGCTGTAAAATAGGCCCCTTGACTCCACCCCCCTTCCTTCCTGGGTTCTTTGTTGGGGAGTGTCCTAGGCAGCCATGGGTTTGGTAGCCATAGGGATATGAACCACTCACGAACATTTCCCAAGCCCCCATCCTCTCTCCCCAGCCCCTGTTTGAATCTTCACAAGGGCTCCAGAGGGTAAGCATCCTGACACCCATCTGAAGGACTAGCAAAGTGAGATGCAGGGAGGTTGAGTCTTCTCCAGGGTCACAAAGTCCTGGCTCCAAGGTTTCCAACTGGGAAGAGGGGAGCTCAGGGGGCCTGGAGCCCCCAGGTCCCCTGATGGCCCAGCTGGCCCCACAGCGGGTGCCGAGCGATACCTGCCTCAGCATGGGCCCGGAGGTGCTGGCGGAACTGACACCTGGCCTGAGCCGAGTCTTAGCTACAACCCCACCAGTGACATTGAGCCCTGGAGCGCAACCCGCATGCAGGTGGGTGGGCAGGTAGGCCCCTGGGTGCAGGGGGGCTGATCCTAAGGGCACTCAGATCAGCTCCCCCGTCCCCCGCCCCTTCAGGAGAAGCAGAAGGGCCTTGGGAGCTTGGAGCTGTCCAACTGCAAGGAGGCTAAGGAGTTTTGCTCACAGAAGGTCTATGTTCCCCAGGAAGAGGATGACGAGGAGAGGGATGAGGGAGGGGGTGGGGAAGTTCAGGATGGAACCTCGTCGGTGATTAGAACAAGGTCTTCATCCAGTGAGCCTTGGGGAGCCACTGAAGGCTACCCAGCAGGCACGAGAAGAGACCCGTTTTCAGTGGTGTTCAGATTGGGGGGAAGGGCAGGAGGGGTTGGCTTCAGGTACCTGGGGGTGGGGGGAAGAGGATCAGGCCTAGGCTAAGGGACCCTGGGCTGGAAGGGAGCAAGATGCAGGAAGTAAAACTAGCTTCTGAGGGGTGGCTGCCAACAACATGCATAAAACTTCCACATTCAGGAGGCTTGTCACTGGGTTTTGGTGACAACAGGGCTGGGACAGCAGTGTAGCCCCAGATTTTGAACTCTGACCCAGGACTGATTTCCCATGAAGGAAGGGAAGAGGAGATCCTAGTGGCTGGAAGATTGAGAGAAGGGAGGCGTGAGGAGGGAGGGAGCCCAGGCTCCCTAAGGCCGGCTTTGACCCACCCACCCTCCTCAGAACTGACAAAGGGGCAGAAGTGAAAGCAGGCAGCCAAGACGAGGGTCTGGATGACAGTGACGAAGATTAAACCAGAGCCCCCAGGCTGACAGACACCAACACCTCAACCTGTCACCGGTGAGTCTGCACTGGCTTCAGGAATGGTGGGGGGGCCTCCAGCAGGGCCAGCCCCAGCAACGTTCTCGAGACTAACCTCCTGTCCTGGGACTTAAAAGCAAGGTTTCTGTCTCATCTGATTTCTGGAAATGGTGGGACAAGGGTAACTGGCAGTCCCAACTACAGCTGGAGAGGGTAGCACTGAACTGTGGAGACCTGGGTCCCAGTGTTAAGGTGACAGGGAGCAGTGACATTGAGGGGAAGCTTGTCACCTACCAGGGTGTGAGCACCCCATGACTGCTAGACTGGCCGGCTGTGCATCGGAGGGGCAAGGGACCCAAACACCGAACAGGCTCATCGCGCCTCCTTTATTGCCCCCCCCACCGCCCCATTAATTACAAAACTATCCCCATCCTACAGTCCAACTCCCCCCTCCGGCCCCAACCCCCCGCGGCGGGATTCAGAACGGCGAGAAAACCGGACACTCCCCCTCTGACAGCAGCGGAGACACCTTGGGTGCAAGCGGGACCGGGTCTGGGTGGGGCAGAGGAGGGGGTGCCTGAGCCTCGGCCCCGCCCCTCGCCTTGGGGGTCCCGCCCTCCCCACCCCAGCGCTCCTCCGCCTTACCCGCCGGCGCGTCGGGGCGCGGCTGCCCGGGCCCCGGGGCCGCGGGGGTGATGGGGCGGTGGTCCTCCAGATGCAGTGTCATGGCGGGCCGCGAGGCCGTGGAGAAGGCGCACTGCATGCACGAGTAGCGGCCGCGCGTGTGCTCCCACACGATGCGGCTCGGGGCCGCGTGCCCTGCGGGCAGGCGGGATCCCGTCAGTCCCGGCCACCCCCAAGGGCTGCAGACGTGGTCGGGTGCGGGTCAGCCCTTTCCCCGCCTCCCCATCAGCTCCCGGGCACCTGGCTGATCCATTGCTCCCGAGCGTGTTCCCTCCTGTAATTGGGGGGTACTAAACTTGACTTATCCGAATCCCCCACTCCTATCCCTGGAACCACCGCAGGGCGAAGGACTTGTGAAGCGGGCGCGGGTTTTACACGGAAACGCCGGCGCAGATGAAGGCTCGGGCTAATAATTTTTAAGGCAAAAATCTTGTATTTCGGGGGTGGCAGCTCTGGCCACCGGGGAAAGGGCGGGCAACGCTGCCTCCCAGCATCCCCTGGGCCCAGCAGGGCGCAGGCCAGAAAAATCCCCTCCGCCCCTCCCTGGTGGTCACCTGCACGCACCTGAGGGCGCGTCCGAGCCGCCCTGGGGTCTTCGCGGGCTGCCGCCGGCACCTGAGATAAACGGGCGGGTCAAGGTCAGAAGTCTGGGTGAGTCCAGCTCACGCTTCAGGCGGCGCTGTTCCCACACTCACCTTGGCTCTTTTTCCACACTGCGGCGCTGGAGGCGGGCGGCCCGGGCGCCGCGGCCAGGAAGGGGCGCAGGCGTGGGGGACTTAGGCCAAAGGGCGCGGGGTTCAAGTAGGGCAGGAAGGGCCCAGTGGGGGCAGGGGCGGGGGTCGTGAAGGGCTCGAGCAGCGGGAACGGCAGGCCCGGCGCCGACGCAGTGTCGGACTCCGGGGGACGCTCAGGCGCCGGTGGCTCCTTGTCGAGGGCGGGGGGTGGCGGCGGGGCTGGGCTCTGCGCATGCTCGGCGCAAACATGCAGATGCTTGAAGAGCGAGCGGTGCGTGCGGAAGCGCAGGAGGCAGTTCTCACACCTAGGGACAGGCACAGGGCTGGGCTGGGTCTCTTGGGGGACGAGGGTAAAGCCTATCCGATGCTACCTGGGGAGTCGCCGCGCGAGGGCGGTAAGTAAGGGAGCCTAAGGCCCAAATCACAGATCCCCCACTTGCGGGGGGAGAAGCTTGACCTAAGCACCCCCCCTCCCCCAATGTGGCCGCGACCCTTCCGGACCCCTCCGGGTCCTTGCCCTGGGAAAACGAGGAAGGAAGTCTCAATTTTCACTTAGGTGGCCAGTTTCCTTCTAGGAAGGTCAGGAGGGATTGGGCGGAGACACACCACGTATGCCCCGCCCTTTCCGAGCTCCGCCCTCCAGGTCCCTGAGCCTTGCTCCAGTTACCAGTCTCTCTTTTTGGGCAGGTAAGGGCAGGGCTCGCCCGAGGCCACGCCCACTGCCAGACTCACACCCATCCCCACACCCCTGACTAGGAAGGGGGTAAGGCCTGGACCCCAAGTAGTGGCAATCAAATCACGGATGGGAGGAGCTGCCAGGGGCCTGATCACCGAGCACCAGGGGGAGTCGGGATAGTCAGTGTCTCACTTGAAGTAGCGGTTGGGTTTGTAGTGCAGCTTGCCATGTGCCACCAGTTCCTGCATGCTGGGGAAGGTCTCGGTGCAGCTCAGGGCGGAACAGCGGAAGAGCTTGCCTGGCAGGGATGAAGGACAGAAGAGTGGAGAGGGATGGCCAAGGCCGGCCTGAAGGCTCTGCCTGCCTCCCACGCCCTGCTCCAGCCCTACCTTCCAGGGACTGTGTGGGTGGGCAGTGGGTTCGTAGATGCTGTGCCAGGTCACGAACACTGGGGAAACTGAGACAGCAGCCAGGGCTGGAGCAGGGTATCTGCTTCCCTGCAGGATGCACAGAAAGGGGGATGTCACCCACTCTTCACCCAGCCACGATGTCCAGAGTTCTGCCCCAGAGAGGCACATATGAGGCTGGAATTACCCTACTGGCTTCTTACCAGGCCCTTTACCATCTGCTTCCCCCACCAGGCAGAGCTGCCAGAGGGCAAGAATTGGGTTGGTTGGCTCATCATTGTAGCCACAGCCTGGCATACGTTTGGTGCTTAGTAAATGTGGTTCCCTCTAGATGGGGCCCAAGTTTGGAGATACTCTGTATTCCTCTCAATTGTTCCAAGGCCTGTGAGCCCCCAGAAGGCTCCATCACAGATCACCTGGTTGTTGGCGTCGTCTGGGAGGCCTCAAGTCCTCGCTGGTCCCAGAGACTGTGCTGGTCGGGCCAAGGCTGGATCCAAGACAAGGCTGAACACTATCTGGAGCTGAGGGGGCACCCTGCTGGGTCCCTCCAGGGCCTCCTCGGTCCCACGCTGGGGGTGTGGCTGCCCGGTCAGGGCCTGGGTCCTCCCCCATGGAAGAGGAGGTGGCTGCTGCGGCCGCAACTGGGGACAACACCTCCTTGTCAGTATCACTGAAGCTTGGCTCTGCAGTGGCCGGCATGTCCGGGCTGGGCCCGGAGGGTTCCTCCTCCTAGTGGAAGGAAAAGGCAGGGAGAACCCCTCTGGGCCCAGGTCGGCCTGGGCCAGCCAGGGGAACCCCTCCCACCCCGCCAAGACCTGTGGACATTCCTGAAGCAGTGAACCCCTTGAGAAATCAGCCGGTCGGCCCCATCCTAAGCAGTCACCATCAGGGGAGGGGAGGGGATAAGGGTGGACTGGGCCTTCTGTGTTCCAAGGAGCTAGGAGGTGTCCCAATTGCAGAAGGGGGTATCTGTCAGGAATTACTCATATGAAGGCAGAAGTCCCTCGTCCCTAACTTGGGGGCAGGGTCGTGGCCTACGGGGGTGTAGGCGGTGCGAAGGTTACAAAGACGGGGCTCCGAACAGGGCGCCGCTAGGAACACGCTGGAGGGGCCAGCAGGGATCAAACGGACTGTCTGTTGACTGAAATACTTTCAGCCGAACGCGTAGGTGCTAGGGACCCGGATGTACAAGGAACAGGGGAGGAGCCCTGCCCTGTAGGCGTGGCCCAGTCGAAGCGGGGGCCAGGAAGCCGAGGGTGGAGTGTTCCCCAAGTGACAGCCAGCGACGGGAGAGGGCCCGGATGTGGGGGCGGGGTCGGCCGGACGGTGCGCGTGCGACAGGGCCGCGTTCCGCCAGAACCCGCTGGTTCGCCGCGCCCGCACCCCCGACGCCGTGCTCACCATCCTCGACCCGGCTCAGCCTCTTGTTCCTGCGGCTCTGGCGGCTCCGGCTGAGGCTACGGCGACTCCCTGGGTGGCCGCGGGCTCGCGCTCACGTCGACGCCATTTTCCGCCTCCCAGCTCTCGCGAGAGCGGGGGCGGGGCCTGTGCACAGTGCCCCTAGGGGGCGGGACCTGAGGGCTGAGAGCAGTAAAGGCGGTGCTGGGGTTCGCAAGCGCAGGCCTATCAAACTTTAAGGACCCTGTGCTCAGAGATCCTGGTGAAAAATCCTTCTGGGCCTCGGTTCTCATCTGCAGAATGGGTATCTTTATCCCGTCCGTCACCAGCTCTCAGCCGCTCTTATTTTTTTTTTTTTTAAGATTTTATTTTTTTGACAGAGAGGGACAGCGAGAAAGGGAGCACAAGCAGGGGCAGTGGGAGAGGGGGAAGCAGGGTCCCCGGTGAGCAGGGAGCCCCATGCGGGGCTCTATCCCAGCTCGATCCCAAGCTGAAAGCAGAGGCTTAACGACTGAGCCACCCGGGCGCCCCTCAGCCGCTCTCCTTTTTGAAGGGGAGGTGTTGATTGGGCCACCTCTTCGGAGAGAAATTGGCAGTGATCGTCAAAATTTGCAGTGCACTGAGTTCTGAAGTTGCAATGGGCTCCTTGTGATAGCCAGGAGCAAGAAGCAAGCTGTCTGTCCTCCGGGCAGGTGTTAGCCTAAGGAGGGAGACCCCTGGGTAGACCGGTGTGGAATAAGTCACCGTCCATCCTTCATTCCTTGGGTGCCTACTGTGTGCTAGGTGTTGGGACCTCAGAAGGGAACAGGGCAAACACCCTTGCCCTCAGGGGCCTGCTCACATTTTAAAATGGGGGAACATGGGGCCCCTGGGTGGCTCAGTGGGTTAAGCCTCTGCCTTCCGCTCAGGTCATGATCTCAGGGTCCTCGGATCGAGCCCCGCATTGGGCTCTCTGCTCAGCGGGGAGCCTGCTTCCCCCCTCTCTCTCTGCCTACTTGTGATCTCTTCCTCTCTGTCAAGTAAATAAAATCTTTAAAAAATGATAAATAAATAAATAAATGACCAGATCATTTGACACAGGGTGGAGGTGTTTTTGTGTGTGGAGAGGAGGCTGGTGCAACCTGGGGAAGGGTGGGGTAAGGCCTCGGAAGTACACGGACTCAAGGAAGGGAGAGGAGAGGTCAGACTTAAGAAATTCTATAAGTCAACAGGATGTGGGGCTGTGGAGTGGGCAGGGCCCAAGTGGTTCTGAGGTTTGTACTCTGAAGATGCTGTAACCTAGATGTGAGGCCCAGAAGGCCCTACTTCCTGTAAATGGGGTGACCGCCATGGCAGTGGGGCCCCAGGGCTGTACCCCAAAATGTCAGGGCAGGCAGACTGCATGGTGAGTGGAAGGAGAGAGGAGCGAGGTGGAAGAGGAAGCCCCAATTCCTCTTCAGCCCCAGGGAGTGTCGAGCTGATGAGGTTGGTGGCTCCTGCACTTTCCCTCCAGCCTGTCCTAACATCTAAGTGTTGCAGAGAGAGACATACATGGTGGCGAATGGGCGCTGGAGGGGCGAAAATCAGAGATGGAGAAAACCAGGGACATTCAAGGGACCGGTTAAGTGCTTCTGTATAATGATTGGTGAATAAAAGAGCTGTTGAGACCCATTGGCAACCTTGGGATTTTTTTTTTTTTTTCCTGGCCACATTCAGCTTCCCGAGGTAGGGACAGAAGAGAGAGGGTTCAGATCCTGCAGAAGGTGCTACTGGCCAGGCTTTCTCTGATGGCTCATCTCCCATCCTCCAGTTGGGTAGGTGTCCTCTGCCTAGAGTTCTCCTATCACAGCCTGGATTGCCATATTTGGCCTTTGCCATCAAGATCTGCTGACCCCGGGGCGCTTGGGTGGCTCAGTTGGCTAAGCAACTGCCTTCGGCTCAGGTCATGATCCCGGAGTCCCGAGATCGAGTCCCACATCGGGCTCCCAGCTCCATGGGGAGTCCGCTTCTCACTCTGACCTTCTCCCTTCTCATGCTCTCTCTCACTCTCTCTCTTTCCTAATAAACAAATAAATAAAATCTTTAAAAAAAAAAAAAGATCTGCCGACCCCAAACCCTTTTCTTCCCTCTTGGCTCCTCCAGCAATGCCCACTCTCTCTCTGCGTCCCCTTCCCCTGCCCCAGCCCCTGTCCCTTCTCTGGCCTAGTCCTGACCCCACCGGCTTGGTTCCATCTCTCCCCTAGATTGGCTGCTTCTTGAGGGTCTGAGCCCAGAGTGGGTGTCCATTTAGAAAGTTGGGATACTTAGCCTCAGACCGTGGCGGGATCCCCAAAGGCTCAGACTCCATCACTGGCTTGGAGACATATGGGGAGACCAGTAGCGAGGCTGACCCCCTAAATCCATGACAGGAGGTCCAGAAAGCCAGGGCCCTTGCATATTGGGATTGGTCCTGACCCCAGGTGAGGGAGGGCTAAGAAGGCACAGACTCAGGGTGGGGGCGGGGCAGGTACAGGGGCCAGAGGTGGCCCAGGCTGGATGGTGACAGGCCATGTGGGACCCGCCTCCTTCCTCAGGGTCCAATCAGGTCCCGATGGGTTTGGAGGCTTCAGATTCAAAGCTGACAGGACCTCCCAGACTATTTTCTGCAGGAAGTCCCGGATGCAAAAGGCCAATAGCAGGGAGGTGGGACAAACTCTAGCTTTGGGAGAGGTGGGGTGAGGGCACGTGCAAGTTCAAGGCCTGGCTCTGCGGGATCTCGGGCAAGTGACAAAACTTCTCCCGGCCCCCAGTTTTGCACCTGCAATGGGATATTTGCGGCTTCTCCCTCAGCGTTGTGAGAAGGTAATTCTGGTTAGCGCCCGGCAAATTACTTCACACTTTCACCTGGCAAATGTTTATTGCCTCAGTGATGACAGAAGAAGGGGAGTTTCGCTTGTCAAAGTGTCCCCAACTGTGCTTGGCACTTTGCCGACAGGACACAACTCTTTTATACTCACAAGGCAGCTGGGAGGTAGATTCATGCTGTTAGCCCTGTTTGACACAGGAGGGCAACGCGTGTGACATGGGGGAGGCCAGGGCCCTGGGGGGGGGGGCTGCGATGGTGACCCCCAGTCCCAGGGCCTGGGCTGGAGGCCACCGGACTGGACCTTCTGGCTAATGCAGCCAAGGAAAATGAGGCCCTTCCCGGCAGGGCCTGGTTCCCTAGCCGGTGGGCAGGCAGGCAGGAGGCAGAATCCGGGCCCCCTCTCAGATCTTCTCCACATAGTTCCCTGGGAAGAGGCCCTCCTGGCCGTGCAGCCGGCCTTTCCACCAGCCCGAGGCATCTGTGGGCGAGAAGGGAGCGTGAGGTGGTGTCCGGTCCACCCAGGAGAAAGCCCTCATGCTGGCTCCCTGCCTGTTTTATCCATCACCGCTGGTGGGGCAGAAGGCGGACGCTGTAACGAGAACTGTCAACTGATGGAAAGGAGGGAGGCACGGACCGACGAGTGGTTTTCCTGCCATGTTCTGGGCTGTTCTCTTGTGCTTGTCCCTCATTTCTTTCTACAGGTGCCTCCCCTCACTCCCCATGATGGACCAGTGAATGACCCCTTTGGGGCTCCCCATTTACCCACAGAGGCTGCTGCTGAGTCCCAAGCCCCTCTGGGTGGGGGGCAGCCCAGCAGACTAAAGTAGGAAGGGGGCCTGGCCCATCCAGACACGACCGACCCATTTTTTACTAACAAGGGGTCTCTTTGAGGTAGGTTCTGCCACTACTAGCCCTGTGGTCAACAGGAGAGAAAAGTGAGGCCCCAGGGACTGGGCGTTGCTGCTGGGAGGCCAGGCCCCCGGAGTGCCTTAGGAGGGGAACTCCAGACCCATGGGATCACCTACGCAGCCGATGCAGTCACTGGCCTGGAAGGGAATCTCTGTGGTGGGCGCTGATTGTTTCTGGTGTGCAGGAATGGGGGCTTGCCTGGCTGGAGTCAGGGTTCTGACTCCTCCCCCCTCTGCCCTGGCACACAGACCTTCCATGAGGATCTCGATGACCTCGTTCACATTGAAGCTCAGCTCATCCACATCTTGGCCCACGTACTGGTACAGCGCCCGGCACCGCGGCCCATGCGTCCGAGGCTGGGGCTTGGGTCGGCCCACACCCGGCACAGGTCGCTGCCCCACACTGCGCTTTCTCTGCATGCTGTGGGCACAGGGAGCACCCGTCACAGCCCTGACACTCCCCTGCCCCCTGACCACCTCCTGGGGCTCCCCTCTTTCCTCACTTACCCTGCCACACCCTGGTCAGGCACGTTAAGGAATTCTGTGTTGTGCTCTGAGGGAGGCCGTGCCCGTGGGCGTCTGCTGGCCCTCAGGGCTGAGGATGGAGGGCCCCGGAGAGGCTGCTGGGAGCCCCCTCCAGATGTGATCTCCAGGGGCAGGGGTCCTCTTCTGGCAGAAGGATGCACCCCATTGTGGCCCAAGCCTGTTGCAGGAGCAAGAGTGGGGATATTTATCAGGGTGAAGATAGGATTTGGGGAGGACTTAGCTCCAAGATCCCAGGCTGAGGGAGGAAGCAACCAGTCACATGCTCAATGCAGCATGGTAAGGACTGGTCCAGAGGGAGGCTCTGCAGGGGTAAGAGTTCTCCCATCCTCTTCTGTAGGTGGGCTTTTGTGGGTGGGTCTTGAGGATGAATAGGAGCTCAAGCTAAGTGAAAATTTGGGAGACAAGAGGAGCGAACAGCTCAGGCAAAGGCTTGGAGATAAGAACAAATTTGTTAAATTGGCAAAATAAGCTGTAGCTTGAGTGACAGGAGTGTAAGATGGGAGGAGAGAAAGGTTGGTGGTTAGCTCGGTTTGGCTTCTGAAGGGCTCTGTATATCCGAGTAAGCT
This sequence comes from Nasua narica, assembly GCA_028533885.1. NCBI lineage: Eukaryota > Metazoa > Chordata > Mammalia > Carnivora > Procyonidae > Nasua > Nasua narica. The sequence continues at coordinate 4,448,482 of CM052799.1, read as the reverse complement.
TAGTCTGTATTCTGTGGAAGAGGGGGAGCTGTGGGAGTTCTGGGCAGAGAATGGAGTGGTCCACTCTATCTGTTGACGGCTGGCATGGCTTGGGTCTTGGAGCATAGAAAAGGCAAGGGAAGACACGTCTCCTCACCTCTGGGAGGCCCAGGGGCTGCCCGGGTAGGGGCCTGGGCTGCCCTTCGAGGTTTTCCCTGGGCCATTCCCTTCCGCGTAGGCTCTGAAAAGGGAAAGGATAAGGGAATTTGAATGGTGACCAGACCAAAGAAGGCTCTTGGCCCCGCCCATAAGCCCAGTCCGCTCTGTGGCTCCGCCCCAGACTCCGCCCCTCAGATTCATTGGCTGTCCCATCGACACCGCCCGGTGGTTACTGACTCTGCCCACTAAGTGGCTCAACCCCCCGGGACCCCCTCAGTGGCCCGGCTCTCTAGGCACGCCCACTGCTGAGGAGGGGGGCGGGGATTATTTATTTGGCCACGCCCCTCAACTTTTCTCTCCCATTCATTGGTTACCTCGCTGACCCTGCCCTCTCCGTGGCCTCGGCCTTCCGTCACGACTCTCTCGACCCACCCCTCCACAACCCTCACCAGCTCGGGGCCGACCTCACTGGCTCCGCCCCCACAGTCTTGATTAGTCCCCGTCGCTGGCCCCGCCTCCACAGGCCCCGCCTCCTTGACTCCGCCCCCCCGGCACTGCGCAGACTCACTGGAGCTTTTGGGCAGCCCGTCGCCCACGCTGACTGTGAGGGAACGGCCGCTGGCCTTGAGCATCGCCACGTCGCCGGAGCCACGGGAGAAAGTGACGCTGCGGGTGCCACCTCCGCCCCAGCCCTCCTTCTTCACTCGGAACTGTAGTCTGTGGGGAGAGGAGGAAGCTGCGGGGACGCCCACTCCCCAAGCGGGCCGGGGGCGCGGAGCGGGAGAGGGGGCGCCGTGCCCAGCCCAGCCCATAGGACGGCGGCGGGGGGCGTACGTGTCGCTGAAGGTGAGGGGCAGGGCCCTCCGCGCCGCCTCCTCGAAGCGCTTGCTCAGGAGGCTGACGAACTCGGTCTTGAAGACGCTCTCCAGGAAGCTGTCGGCGGCGTCTTCTTGCAGGATGAAGAAGTCGTCCTGCCTTGTGCTGGGGGACGGGTGGCAGGGAAGGCAGGTGAGGGTGGCAGGGCTGACACGTGGGATGCGACGGGGAGGGTCGGGTGAAGCGAAGGGAGGGCCGATGCAGGTGGGGGAAAGGCGAGACGTGGCGAGGAGCTGGGGAAGGCGGTCACGGAGAAGCGCCAGGTGAGGGGACAGGTGCTCTTGGCACAGAAGGATGATGGCTGTGGGGCCAAGAGAGGGTTACAGGTATAGCAGTAGTTTAGATGGTCAGAGAGACAAAGGGATGAGAGGTGTGAGGGCAGCCAATGGGGACAGGGGGCAGATGAGGGCGACTGGGGCAGCGGGGAGGGCCTGGCCTCACCTGAGGGAAACTCCCCGGAGGGCCTGGATCTCCAGCTTCTTCTTCAGGACCTCACGCACCTGGCCCTTCTCTGGTCCTTTCTTCACCTTCTCCCGTCCGATTATATACACATACCTGGGCGTCAGGATCAAGTCCCGTTTGATGGGCTGTGAGGATGCAGGAGCAGAGCTGGTGGCCGGAGCCCTGGGCATGGGCCACCTGGCTCCAGGGGACCGACCTCAGGCAGGGGGAGGGCAGGTCAGCTGGGTGTTCCCCTCCACGTGAAGGTACATGAGAAGTTATATTTTATAAGAGATGGGAGGTTAAGTGAGGGTATATTGGCTAGAGAGGGGTTTCCGGGCCAGTGAACAGGTACCGGAGAGGCAGACGAGTACCTGCTGGACGTGGGTGCCCAGGCCAGATGAAGAGTGTACCTGGGCACAGGTGTATCTGGGCCCGATGAAGATAGTCTAACTGACATATCTAGACTGGCTGAGGGTATACCTAATGGACAGGCGTGTCCAGGGCAAGTGGGGGTGGCCCTATGGTCAGGGCTTCCGGGTGAGGGAAGTGTGTAATTGTAGGCCGCAGTGTCTGGCCAGGTGACGATGTATGCGATGGACAGGTGTGTCTGGGCTCCATGAGAGCCTATTTATTTATTTAGAAAAAAGACTTTATTTATTTGAGAGAGAGAATGAGAGAGAGAGAGAGCATGAGAGGGGGCAGGTGAGAGGGAGAAGCAGACTCCCTGCTGAGCAGGGAGCCCGATGTGGGACTCGATCCCCAGACTCTGGGATCATGACCTGCGCTGAAGGCAGCCGCTTAACCAAATGAACCACTCAGGCGCCCCATGAGGGCCTATTTAATAGCCAGACGGATCTACGCTAGTTGCGTGTATACCAGTGGACAGGTGTGTCTGGGCCAGGTGAGGGGGCGCCTCGGGGGCCAGGGTCCCGGGCGTGCCCACCCGCTAGTGCCTCACCTTGAAGCGGCGGTCGTACTTGGTGACCGAGTCAGCGAAGTCCACGCGCTCCCTCTTGCTCAGGAACTGACGCAGCTCTGGCCGCTCCTCCAGCCCCAGGTAGTCCCCGACAAAGTTCCGATTGATGCTGTTCCGTCTCCGCTCCTTCTTGTTCAGCAGGATGCTGGAAGCTGTGGGGACACCGGGTCGGGGGTAGGGGTCGTGGCCTGGCTCCTCCAAGTCCATCTGTCCCCACCCTGAGCCTCCCACCTGCGGCCTCTCACCTTCCTCCCGCATCTCCTCGTACTTCCGGATTGCCACATGGCGCCTCCAGGCCTTCTGGATGGTGCGGGCAAAGCCATCGAACTTGCGCTCTCGCATCTCCTCCAGAAGGAAGAGCTGGGGGAGAGGGAGGCGTGGTGGGTCTTTCTCCGATTCCACCCCACCCACTTGCTCTTCCTTACCAGCACCTGTACACATGCTCATACACTATGGTCCAAATATTTTTTTTCCTCCTAATGATTCGATCCCAGGTTCCCTCCCAATATGGGGCACAAGCCCCTGCATTAAAGGAAACTGTGGGCTGGTCTTGCAGGGCTCAAATCCCAGCTCTGCCGCTTCCTAGCTGTGTCGTCTTGCCAGAAATGGCGTTAACATCGCCGTTTCTCACACTGCTAATCAAGTTATGGCATGTCACCTATGGGAGGTGCACCCCGATTTCAGAGATGTTAGAAACGTGAACCATGGTGCATCTTAGAAAACCAACAAAATACTGTAAATATGAAAATCTGGCAAAGAGGACTGTGATGTACCCGGAGACCAGGTAGTTGTATGGTGCACAACCTGCACAGCCATACATGGCAGCCCTGGAAAAGAAGCTTTTGCAGAGAGCAGACTTTTGAGTTTTAAGAGTCTCAGTCCAGAGGGAACTTAAGGTATAAACTCTATTAGAGCAAGTCAGAGTTGAAATGCCATGAAGGATATCACTTCACTTAGAATAACAGTGAGCATACCAAGGAGAGGAGTCTACTGGATATGAAAAGTTATAAATCTATAGTAATAAGAACAATGGGGGGCTGATTGCAGAATAGAAGAACCTAGTAGAAAAGGACAGATGACTAGGGAATGTTGTAATTCAAACAAATTTAGTTGATAAAAGGGACCCTATTGTCAATCAGGGAAATATCGGAATGGGGAATACTGTAAATAAAATGAGTCTTTATTTAGAAAAATGATTAGCACTTCACCCAGAGGGATTTGTCAAATAGACAATTATCACATCACTGCTGAAAGCCTGGCTGCCTGCTTTGCTGACCAAGGTGGTTGATGTTTCCCAGAAACCCCAGGGTTCCCTGCAAGGACTAAAGTAATTCTGTAGATACTTGGTTCAAATGCACTTTAAATAATATATCTTGGAGGTGTACCTGCGTGGCTCGGTTGAGCATCCTGACTTTTGATTTTGGCTCAGGTCATGATCTCAGAGTCGCGAGATCGAGCCCCCATGGGGCTCTGTCCTCAGCTGGGGGTTGCTTTTCTCTCTCTCTCACTCCCTCTCCTTCTATCCCTCCCCCCGGCTCATTCTCTCTCTAATGTAAATAAATCTTTATATATCTTTGAGAACTTTTTAAAAAAAGATTTTATTCATTTATTTGAGAGAGGAGAGAGATCACAAGTAGGCAGAGAGGCAGGCAGAGAGAGGGGGAAGGAGGCTCCCTGCTGAGCAGAGAGCCCGATGTGGGGCTTGATCCCAGGACCCTAAGATCATGACCTGAGCCGAAGGCAGAGGCTTTAACCCACTGAGCCACCCAGGTGCCCTGGTATCTTTGAGAACTTTTAAAGCTGTGGGTGTTTATAAGTGTTCGTGAAAGGTGGGGATCTTTTCACCGGGAAAGAATCCTAACTCCACCAAGATTAAAGTTTCATGGCCTGCAGGGAATCAAGTGGAGTTTCCATATCCCTTTGCTTCTCAGACTGATATTCTCTGGGCCAGTGGGTCTGTGTGCAAAGTATGCCCAAGTAATGCCTTGTATAGGATGTCTGGAGGGCACGTAAGTACGTTCTGCACTTTGCCGAGAGGACAGCAGGTATGAATAAAAAACTTGCAGAATGGGGGGTGGGTCATTCAGCCAGGAGTCCTCTCTGCCTTCACTGTTTAGGGCAGATGGGACGGGTGTCCTGCAACCTTGTTAATTCTGCTCAGGAAGGGCATTTGTTTTCAATTTGGGAAAGGAATCTTCCTGTCTAGAGTTTAAAATTCATCTTCCGGGGCGCCTGGGTGGCTCAGTTGGTTAAATGACTGACTTTGGCTCAGATCGTGAATCTGGGGTCCTGGCATTAAGCCCCACATTGGGCTCCCTGATCAGTGGGGAGTCTGCTTGTCCTTCTCCCTCTGCCCCTTCCCTGCTCGTGCACTCTCTGTCTCTCTCAAATAAATAAACAAACAAAATCTTTAAACAAAATAAAATAAAATTCATCTCCCTCAGGGCACCTGGACGGCTGAGTTAGTTAAGCGTCTGCTTTCGGCTCAGGTCATGATCCCAGGGCCCTGGGATTGAGCCCTGAGTCAGGCTCCTAGCTCAGCAGGAGGGTATGCTTCTCCCTCTCTTTCTCTCTCTCTCAAATAAAATCTTTTTAAAAATAAAATTCATCTCCTTCATGTGCTGAGGGCAGAGCTGCGTGTGCTTAAGGTGGGTGACATGGGCCCCAAATCTGAGCTTATCTTAGTGTACTGGCTTGAATAGTGTTCCCCGCACCCCCAAATTCATGTCTGCTGGGGACCTGTGAATGTGACCTTGCCTGGAAAGAGGGTTTTTGCAGAGTAATGAAGTTAAAATGAGGTCACACTGGAGTAGGGTGGGGGCTCAATCCTACTTGACTGGTGTCCTTCTAAGAAGAGGGACATTTGGACCCAGACACAGAGGAGAAGGCCAGGGGATGACAGAGGCAGAGACTGGGGCGATCAGGAATGATGACAAGGTTGGCTGGCGACCATCAGACATTAGGGAGAGTCAAGGATCTTCCCTGGAGACTTTAGAGGGCGCGTGACCCTGTTGGCACCTTGACTTTGGATTTCTAGCTTTCAGAAACATGAGAAAACTAATTTCTGTTGACTCGAGCTATCCAGTTGGTGGTACTTTTTACAGTAGCCACAGGAAATGAACACGCCCAGTGCAATGGGTAGTGAAAGCCAGGATGTGCGTAAAACATCAGACACAGAATCCAAGTCAGAATCATCCCGGGGTAGGTGCATTTGTGGTTGAGAAAGTCCCCAACTCCATTAGGGTAACTTAATTTGATCGACTTTGATACAGCCCAGTTACAAACCAGTCCTGAAACCATTCCCCTGTGTGTTTCTTTCTTCTGTTTTCATTTCACTAGAATGATTCTCGTTGGGATCAGTTTTGTCCTGTGCAAAATTTCAGTCTTTCTTTTTTCCTTACAAAATGTTTCCACCACTTTTTTCCTTTTGTGAATTTCATTATTTCTAGCCAGTTCATCTTCCTCAGCTGTGCAGACTGCATTTTTTGGGTCAGATCTTGATTTTACTTTATATAGTCTTAGCCAGTGCTAGCTTTGTATATTTGCTTTTCTCAGTGTCAATTTTTGAAAAATTTTAAAAAGATTCATTTGAGAGAGAATGAGAGTGATGGGGGCGGGGAGGGCAGAGGGGAGAGGAAGAGAGAATCTTCAGTAGACTCCATGCTGAACACAGAGCTGTACATCGGGATCCATCTCACGACCCTGAGATCATGACCTGAGCCCAAACCAAGATTTGGGTGCTTAACCGACTGTGCCACCCAGTGTCCCAAAGATTGTTCTTACTTCTTAGAGCAAATGCATCTATAGGGAGAAGCTCTAGAGAAGCTCTTGTACAGACAAGTTTGGGGGACCAAGAGCCCGATCTCCCTAGAATATTTTCTTCTTTCTCTTCTTTTCCCTTCCCTCCTCTCCCCTCCCCTTTCCCTCTCCTCTCCTCTCCTTTCCTCTCCTTTCTTCCCCGCCTTCCCTCCTTCCCTTCCTCCCTCCCACCCTCCCTCCTTCCCTCCCTCCCCTTTTCCTTCCCTCCCTCCCTTCTCTCTTTCTCTATCTCCTTCTCTCCTCTCTTTCTCTTTCTTTTCTTTCTCTCCTCTATGCCCAACGTGTGGTTTGAACACATGACCCCGAGATCAAGAGTCACATGATCTACTAACTGAGCCAACCAGGAGCCCCAACAATTTTTGTAGCTATGCAGTCTCCAGAGTCTCCGCTCCACTGTGTCATGTGTTTGGTTTGATGAGAGAACAGTTACTTGTAAATTACAGTAACGTCAAGGGCATCATCTGGACAACCTCGTAGTTGTCTTCAAGTCCCCGCGGGGCTGGTAGCGCAGGTGCTCTGATCATGCAGGTGATGAGGCACCTAGAGCTTAAGGCTGAAGCCATGCAGGAAGGATGGTTTATGTGTGGAGAATGTGGGATGAGGTCTGTCTGTGGTAGATCAGGGCCTGGGGAAGGTCTTGGGATCAGCCATCCACCGCTTGGACAAGAGTCTCAGGCCCAGGGACTCAGTGTGTTCATGAAGGAGGGAAGGAGGGAAGAGGTAAGAAAACGTAGGAGAGGAGACAGTAAAAGGAAGGAAGGAAGCAGAAAGAGAAGCACAGAGAGAAGGAAACAAGGGACAAGCGACGTTCTGGAGAAGCTGTGAGTGCTTGCCCCTCGTGGGTTGTGTGTTTCCCCACCTGCCTCCTGGCCCCCACGGACTGTCCGGCTACTTCCGGTTTTTCTGAGCACTTGCTCCATGCCACACACTGTGTGGCGGACTTCCCGGTTTGTCTGAGCCTCCCCCCAATCCTGCAGGGGGGCTACCACTCTCCCCACTTTCCAGGTGGAGAAACGGAGGCTCCGAGGGGGTAAGGCAACAGGCCCGAGGCGTAGAGTGGCCGAAAGAGCAGGACCCGCGCCCGTGCGGTGCTGCAGGGGTCTGCCTCGCTCGCGCACTCACCGACTCGGGGTTCTTGACAAAGACCTTGGTGCTCCCCATCTGGAACTGGTCCGGCTCCATGTTCACCGCCCGGAGCAGGTGCTGGACCCCCTGACGTTCATCCCCACGCCAGTGGGGCCACGTTTCGGGGGTCAGGATGGCGTACCTGGAGGCGGAGGGTGTGGGAGGGTTTGGGGTACACGTCCCTGCTGGGGTTCCTCTGCGGGGTGGGGGTGAGGGCCGGGGGCAGGCGGCGGGGCGCTCACCTCTGCAGGAACTTGGAGAACTGGCGGCGGTAGGCGAAGCCAGCCCGGCGCACCCTGATGTTCTCCTTCAGGCCTAGGTACTCCACCTGGTGCTTGACCCTAAGGGGGAAGGCGGTGTGAGTCCCCTGCGGGGTAGTCCCTGGTCCGGGCCGTGGGGGGCCGCTGCTGAGCAGGGCTGGAAAGGGCAGATGTGAGACC
>CM052799.1:4424390-4440164 GCA_028533885.1 Nasua narica | reverse complement strand
GGCACTATTCACAATAGGTAAAAGGTGAAAACAACTTAAGGGTCCATCCATGGAGGAATGGAGAGGAAAAATGTGGTGCATTCACACGCTGCAAGATTTTTCAGCCTTCGAAAGGAAGGACGCCCTGATACCTGCTTCAGCATGGACGGACTTTGAGGACATTTTGCTGAGCGAGGTAAGCCAGCCACAGAAGGTCACATCCCGCTGGACCCCGCTCCCAGAAGGTCCCCAGAGGAGTCCTGTCCACGCAGACGGAGAGGAGAGGGTGGGAGCCGGGGCTGGGGTGGGGGGTGGGGAGCCCATGCTTCGTGGGGACAAGAGTCTCAGTTTGGGGAGATGGAAAGTTCTGGAGATGGAGGGTGGGGGGTGGTGTGTTTCATGCCGCTGAGCTGTACACTTAACAATGGTTAAGATGGTACATTTTATGTATATTTGACCACAATTCAAATTAAAGTGGCAAAGAACCAAAAGACCAAGAAAATTATTAAGATGATGGTTCACCTTTGGATTTAGAGAGTTTGGGGGGACTTCAAGGAAACTGGTCCAACCCCCCAGTAGCCCTAGAGTTGGAAGAAGACCCTGCTGCACCGAGGGTGTCGGGTTTAGGGGGCACAGAGGCCCCAGGACGCACGAGAGATGGACGGCGGAACCAGCAGAGAACAGTCCCCAGCCCTCCCCAGGCCCACCTTGATCTTGGAGCCAGCGGTGCTGGGGCGGCCCTTCTTGTCTACATCCAGCTTCTCAGGAAAGAGCATCCGGAGGAAGGCCCTGCGCGGAGGGGGGCGGGGGAGGGGCGACAGGAGGAGTCAGAGGTGCAGCTGAACCTTGGGTGCCCTCTCCCAGGGGGGCACAGTTCTCCCTGCATGTGGGGGTGTAATGGCGAGAGCCGGAGAGAGGCTCTTGTCCTTCTGGTTCCTTGATCTATCTGCACCATTCCTTCCGCCTCTCTGGCCATGCACGACTTGGGGAGCACGTAAAACCGAACAGAGTTCAGTTCGGTAGGAACATGTCTCAAGGGCTGTGGCATCTCAGCATCTCGGGCTCTAGGGGCAGGTCCCCTTGTAGGATCGATCCTACACACGTGTGAGCGAAGAGATATGGACGCGGGTGCTCGCTGCCCGTGGTCGTCATAGATAGGCTCGGTCTACTGTCCATCACCAGGGGATTGCTCGGACACGCTTTGCTCCACTCCCGATTCCCTCCCTCATCTCCTCAGTGAGGTCTTCCCTGACCCCCGCAGCTCAGAACGAGCGCACTGCGCAATCCAGACATACGCGGGAGGATGAAAAAGTTCCAGGATGAGAGAGTGAGGAATGGTCACGCGGCATTGTGAAGGCGCTTCATGCCCCTGAGCCCCACAATTCAAAATGGTGAGAAGGGGAACTTTATGCTGCATGTATTTTATCACATTTATGAAAAGAAAGTAAAAAAAAAAAAAAAAAGAAGGAATGATGTGCAGGGCACACTCTAGCCTTTTATTGACTCAGTTTTTCTATCCAGTGCTTGCCCCACTGCAAATTAGAATCAGCAGGAAAGCTTGGGGAAGCACAGATGGCTGGGCCCCTACCCAGTTCCTCTCGAGTTTCTCATTCACACACATCTGGGCTGGGGCTCAGTCATTTCTAACGGGTTCCCAGGTGATACGGCTGCCGCTGGCTCAGGAACCCTACTTTGAGGGGCGCCTGGGTGGCGCAGTTGGTTGAGCAACTGCCTTCGGCTCAGGTCATGATCCCGGAGTCCCGGGATCGAGTCCCACATCGGGCTCCCAGCTCCATGGGGAGTCCGCTTCTCGCTCTGACCTTCTCACGCTCCCTTCTCATGCTCTCTCTCACTCTCTCTCTTTCCTAATAAATAAAAAAAAAAAAAAAAAAAAGGAACCCTACTTTGAGAACCACGGCTCTGTGCTTTCCAATATGGCGGCCCATGGTCACACGGGGTTATCGAGGCCCTTGAGACTTGGCCTGTCCCAATCATGGTGCGCTGGGCGTGTTAAAATGCATATCGGGTTTCAAAGAGTACCACAGCATGGAGCAGGAGAATGTAGTTCATGCCTTCATAATTAATTCATATTCATTCATTTGTAATTTTTATATGGATTGCATGTCGAAAGGGTATTTTGGCTATATTGGGTATAAGAAAACACTTTTTTATGTCACCTATTCACCTTTCCGCTTTTTTTTTAAGTTTATTCATTTAAGTCATCTCTACCCACCAAGGTGGGGCTCGAACTCATGACCCCAAGATGAAGACAGCTCTTCTGACTAAGCCAGCCAGGCACCTCTCCCCTTTTTACTTTTTTAACTGTGTTTATTAGAAAATTTAAAATTACATGCGGGGACACCGGTGTGGCTCAGGTGGTTAAACGTCTGCCTCTGGCTCAGGTCATGATCCCTGGGTCCTGGGATCGAGTCCCGCATTGGGCTCTTTGCTCAGTGGGGAGTCTGCTTCCCCCCCCACCCCGGCTGCCTCTCCCCCTGCTTGTGTGCGCTCTCTCTCTCTGACAAATAAATAAATAAAACCTTAAAAAAAGAAAATTTAAAATTACACAGGTAATGGGAATAGGGATCGACTGCAGCTTGGCACGAGGGATCTTTTTTTTTTTTTTAAAGATTTTTTATTTATTTATTTGACAGAGAGAGAGAGATCACAAGTAGGCAGAGAGGCAGGCAGAGAGAGAGGGGGAAGCAGGCTCCCCGCTGAGCAGAGAGCCCGATGCGGGGCTCGATCCCAGGACCCTGATATCATGACCTGAGCTGAAGGCAGAGGCTTTAACCCACTGAGCCACCCAGGCGCCCCAGCACGAGGGATCTTTTGAGTGTGATGCAAAAGTTCTCAATTGGGTAGTGGGCATGGCTGCCCAGCTCTATACATTTCCAAAAAAAAATCACTTCTGAAAGTTGGGCACGTTTTATACCTGAAGAAGGTGGTTTTCAAGGCATGATGTAGTAGCTTGGATTGTACGTGGATGTGGAATGTAACAGCGTATTCTAGATCGCAGGATCTCAAACTCAAATGTGCACATGGGTCTGGAGGAGGCACAGGGTCATCTCATTACGGGGCAGATCCTGATGTCCCAGGTCTGGGGCGGAGCCCGAGAATCTGCATTTGTAGCTAGCTCAGAGGACGCTCCTGTTGCTGGTCCAGGAGCCGTGATTTCGGCCTTTTACCGACCGCTGTCTGTCGCATGCCTTTCATGTGATGCCATCCTACTCTTTGCCTATTTTCCTGGTTCCATGCCTGCCTCCCCACTTGGCTCTCCACTCAGAGCAGCCGTGTTCTCTGACCTGTTCAGTCTCCATCCCCATGGGTTCCAGTAAATGGTGCCTGGCACACGGCAGAGCTTGAATTACATTTGAAGGTTATAAAGGCCAAAAATGGAGCCCGGTATGCAGCTGTGCTCAGGGGGGATGGGTCCATACATATTAATACGGGAAAAGGCAGGGTGCGATGCGTTTTCACGGCATACCAGGGGACACTGTCTACACCGCGCACCAGCGGGGCTTGCACAGGGAGGCTTGGATGGGCCATAAGGAGCTGCCCCTAGGTCTCTCCTTACTTCTTCCCCTGGACGTCGGGCTGCTGTTTCATCAGAACCGGTCACTAGAAACACTGTCCCTGCGGACAGTCACCCGCGCAAAGCATGATGGGCGCTCCAGGGAAGATGGAGAGCTTCCCGGCCTCCCCCCATCCCCAAATGGCTTTGTGCCCCGAGGTCACTTACTGCTCGCTGGTCTGCATCAGCTCTATGAGGTCAGAGAAGAGGACGTCCCGGTTCCTCTCACAGAAACCGTTAACATCGTAGGAGACCTGGAGGGAGACAGTGTTGGGGGGAATGAGGGGCTGAAGCCTGGGGGGCTGCTTTCATTACAGCCCGAGTGGTCGGGAGTCCCACGGGGGCCTGCCCTGGGCCGACCGGATGGGGGCGGTACCTATGGTTCATAATAAGGGGTAGGGGGTTGCAGCATGAACATGAGCCCTGGAGGTTTCATGTTCAAGTGCAGGTTGGAAGACTCTGTCCTGCAGCCTGAACAGAGGGTCCTAGGGGGTCTGCTGTTTAATCTGAAGTCAGAAGGTCAGACTGAGTGTCTGCATTGTGGTGAGTTGAGGGGGAGGGGCTGGTGTCAGGAGGGCTCCAGCACTGGCTGGGGGTCCATGGGGGGCTTCTGCTGGGCTGGTGGGCTGGGTCTGCCATCCAGGGTGGGGGGCTCTCCATAGTCCTGGGAGCTGCTACTCCCTGGCTGAAGGAACTCAGGCCCTCTAGCCCAGTTTGGGGATCGGGGTGCGGCAGGAGGGCCGGGAGACCCCTGGGGCCGGCTGCTGCCCACTTGAGGTCAGTGGGAGAGTCTACAGTCCTGTCAATTGGGGAGGAGGACCGTGGGCAGGGTCAGAGGCGGGAGGATTTCTATAGTCTTGGGTAGGGGTCTGCAGGGGGCTCCTGCCCATTTTGGAGGGTGGTGGCTTACAGCTTGGGCCTGGGGTCTTTGTGTTTGGGTCCAAAGGCCCTGTCCTGGGCCAGGGGGTGAGTGGGGTTTGCAGCTCAGATCAGGGTGTGGGAGTCTGCTGCCCAATGTGGGGCCAATGGGAGGGAGTTTCTGTCCTGCTGGGCGGAAGGACAGCTGTGACCTTGGTGGGGAGGCCTGTGGGGTTTCTGCAGCCCCAGCTGAAGGACCATGGTAGGGGGGACCAGGTCAGTTCCTGGGAGTCGGTGGGAGGGCTGGGGAGAGGGGTCGTGGAGTCCTGCAGCTCTGTCTGGGGGACTCTTCTGTGGGAGGTTGGGAGGCTGCCGCCAGGCGGGACGGGCGGGGGGCGGGGCACGGCGCGCACCTTGCCCGCGTAGTGGTGGATGACGAAGCCCGAGCTCCAGCTGTTGAAGTGCTCGTGGGTGCCCACGGCCGCCTGCAGCTTCTGCAGCAGGGTCTGGTCGGCGCCGCCGCCCGTGGCGTGCATGGTGGCGCACACGTCGTCCAGGACACTCATGATGCCCGGGGGGCTCTGCGGGGCGCGGGAGCCGGGCTCAGCCAGGCCGGGCCCCGCCCGCATCCCCAACGGGGAGGGAGTGGAGGCGGCCGGGGAGGCAAGGGGCGAGATCCAAATACGAGAGCAAAAGTGGGGGTGCTGATGGTGTGGGGGACCGCGGGGGACGCTAGCTGGGGGGCAGAACGGGGTGAGGAGCCCCCTAAAGGGTCCATGCTCCTTTCCTTTCCCCAGAGGGGGATGGGCTGGTATTTCTGTGTGCCCCCGGGGCGGAGCAGGGATTGGGAAGGGGCCCTAACCCACCCCCTCCTCTCCCAGCCCCAGCTCCAGCCCCAGCAGGAAGCCCCCAGCCGGCCGGGTCCTTACCAGCTTGTTTTCAATGAGGTCGCAGACGACTTTGTTGTTGAAGTACTGGATGGGGGTCCAGCGGATGCCCTCCTGCACGTACTCCTCCTGGGGGCGGCAAAGCGTCCGGGGTGGGGGTGGGGGTCTGGGCCAGGATGCGCGGGTCTCTAGAATGCATGCTTCACGAGGGTGGGTGAAGGAGGTGTGGTGGGTGTTTCCCCACATCTCCCCATCTCATCGCCCTCATCACCAGTGGGGCAGACTGGAACTGCCCGCCCACACCACCCTTGACCACAGTCAGACAGGAGCCGGCGCATAAATATCCTGGCTCCGTTGCTTCTGGGGTGGGCCAACTTTGAGGTCCCTGCTACAGAGTGTCCCCCAGGGCTCAGCGGAAACGGGCCCCAATTGCCTGCAGCGTAACCTGCTCATCAATACAGAATAAGGTCTGGCTTTTTCTAAAAAAAAGATTTATTTATTGGGATGCCCGGGTGGCTCAGTTGGTTAAGTGTCTGCCTTCGGCTCAGGTCATGGTCCCAGGATCCTGGGATCGAGTTCTGCATTGGGCTCCTTGCTCAGCTGGGAGCCCGCTTCTCCCTCTGCCTGCTGCTCCCCCTGCTTGTGCTCTCTCTCTGACAAATAAATAAATAAAATCTTAAAAAAAAAGATTTTATTTGAGAGAGAGAGAGAGGGCGCAAGCGAGTGGGGGGAGGGGCAGAGGGGGAGGGAGAGAGAATCCTAAGCAGACTCCCAGCTGAGCATGGAACCCACGTGGAGCTCCATCCTAGGATCCTGAGATCCTGACCTGAGCTGAGATCAGGAGTTGGACGCTTAACCGACTGAGCCACCCAGGTGCTCCCCTCCCCAACTAATTTTTTTTTTTTAAATATGTCTCCCACTTCCTCACTCCTCTCCTGATATTTGCCCTGAATCCTTGTCTCAGGCTCTGCTTCTGCGGGATGGGTGGGATGAAAACAGCAGGAATTTTCATTCCTCTCTTGCATGGCAGTCTCCCCAGTGCTGCAAACAGTGCCTGGCACACAGCAGGTGCTCAGTAAATAATCATTGGCGGAATGACCAAGGAGGCTGCGCCCCAGCCCTTGTCAAAGCTTTAGAGGCAGGAAACTGTTTCCACAGGAAATTTCATGGTGGGGCCTGGATGGGCCAGCAGAGAGAGGTGAGGATGGGAGGCTGGGCGGGGTTCCCCCGAACCTTCCTGGTCTTGCCCCCACCCCCGGTGTCCCCAGGCTCCTGGCTGCCCCTGCCCACCTGCTCAGCTTTCAGGGTGAGTTCGATAAAGATTTGCTGCAGCTTCTCGTTGACAAAGTTGATGCAGAACTGCTCAAAGCCGTTTTTCTGCCAAGGGAGGCCAAGGGTGTCGCCATCAGTGGGCTGACACTGGAGGCTCCTGGGGCCACTGGGCCACCCCAGGAGGCTCAGGGAGGCACGGGGTGCGGGCCGGGGAGCAGAGGCCGTACCTGGAAGATCTCGAAGCCGTAGATGTCGAGCACACCAATACTGTACTCCTCCTGGGGCTTCTGCATAGCGCGGTTGATGGCCTGCAGTGTGGACCGGGACGGCGGGTGGGTGCCAGCGTGTCCCCCTCTGTGTGTGCTCTTAACCGCGTTCACAGGCTGTGTCCTCTGACACCAGCTCCTCTCCTGCTCCTTCTCCAGCTCTCTGCCCCCCGCCCCCTGCCCCCCGCCTGAGAAACTCGGGTGTTAGAACATCCGGGTTCCTACCTCAGGAGCTCGCTTGGCATCTTAACCATTCTGCACCTCTCTGTTCCCATCTTTAAAATGGGGGTAATGGGAACGACTGCTCTGTAGGGCTTTGTAAAGGCGTCACATTGACGCGTGTAGGAGCACTTGGAACAGTAGCCGGCAGAAGCTATGTGCTCCGTAATGCTGGCACCTATGAAATTTTCATCATGCTTGACTTTGACACGCCCCGTGTCGTCTACTCCCATCCAGTGCATTCCTTTGTCCTCCTGACAGCCCCCTCGTGGCTCTCAAATGGACCCACCTCTCTCCATGCCCACAGCCCTACCCCAGTCCAGGCCTGGCTGGTCCCAGCAGCCCCCTCCCTCCTGGGCTCCCTGCCACAGCCAGATGGAGTCTCCTCCTAAATCTCCCACCTGGTTCCCTCCTGCCCCTGCTTGATGCCTCCCATTGCCGGGAACGGGTGAGGGGACCTTCACGCCTGCCTCCCCCACCTGGCTGGTCCAAGCCCAGGGCGCTCCCCCTCCCTGGCCCCGGCCGCCCTCACCTCCACGAGAAAGTCGAAGAGTCGGGCGTAGAGCCCCTTGGCCAGGGCGTCGCGAGTATAGGCTGCCTGCTCCACGTTGAGGGTCACGTCGATGGACTCGCTGCGTCCACCCCAGCGGCTGTCCATCTTGCGGCTGGTGAGCTTCTCCTGTAGCCGCCCACTGTCGATGCCCAGCAGGTAGGCGGGAAAGGCCAGCACTGCCAGGGTTGGGGGGAAAGAGGGCGGCCGGTTGGGCTCTGGCGCCTCCCATGGTGCTTTCATCCCTCCCCATTGTGCCGGTGACACAGATACTGTCCTCGTGGGTGCTCACCCTCCTGGGGCTCAACTAGGAGGAAGCAGTTCGAACACCCCCGTCCACCCCGCCCTCCCCAGCACCCACACTCACGGTCCACACTCTCCACCCGGGCGTAATTCCCATCTTCACAGAAGCTGATGTTTCCCAAGTGCAAGATTCCCGCCACCAGCTGCAGGACCAGCTGCTGGACGTTGGGCGGGATCCCGATGACCTGCATGGCATTCTGCAGGCACAACAGGGGCAGAACCTGTACCATGGATCTCCACCTCCGCCACCCCCCAGCTCCCCTCCCCCCCCACCCCCCCGGGTGAGGCTTCTGGGACCACAGCGCGGACGCAGGGAGTCAGGACATCTGGAGCCCCGTCTTGCCTATTTCACCCATTTGCTGTGTGACCTGAGGCAAGTCCCTGCTCCTCGCTGGGCCCGGCTTTCTGGAGTGGGAGTCATGGCTCACCAAAGTCTCACTGAAGTCACTCCGGTCATCCGTGCCATCCACCTTGTAGGTGTCCGATTGGAGGTAGTAATAGTAGTCGGGGGTCATGAGCCCCAAGTTTTGCCGCTGCTCCTGGGAGGCTCCTTCCAGCAGCTGGAGGGCGAGCAAAGCTCATGCACCTGGCATTGGACTGGCACAGCCCTTGTGATCCCCGAGTCCTCACTGTCCTAGGCTCCTGGATCCTGACCTTCCCACAATCTCCCTTTCGGTTCTCCCTTTGCCCCAGCCTCACAGCCCTTTCCTTGCACCTGATAGTAGATGTGGAAGTTCCTCTCGTTTTCATTCTGCATGACCACTCGGGATTTCTCTAGCAGGAAGTTGGAGATCTTGCCCCCATCCGGCTCCCCGCCACGGCTGAACTGGATCTCAAAGTACTTGCCCTGAAGCCGAGAGAGCCAGGTGAGGCGCCCAGGGTTCCCGGAGGTGCGGTGGTCGGGGGGGGGGGGATTGAGGATGGTTCTTAGGGGCCCGGCCTCTTTCCCCCTCTTGCCCATGTGACCTCAACTCTTCTCTATTGACCACTTTCCTGGTCCATTGACCACAACACTGAGGCCTCAGTGTCTCTGCTGGCTGCTGCTGGTTTCAGGGATCCTGGCTGTCTCTGGCCCAGAATGAGGGCCCCACAAACCCCTTCTTCAGTCTCTGACAATATCTGGGTTCTACGCTGGCTAGAGTTCCTGTAGAGTTCCTACTCTGCCTTCCCTTCAGGAAGCAGAGCCTGAGACAAGGATTCAGGGCAAATATCAGAAGAGGAGTGAGGAAGTGGGAGACATATTTAAAAAAAAATTAGTTGGGGAGGGGAGCACCTGGGTGGCTCACTCGGTTAAGCGTCCAACTCCTGCCACTGTCATGCAATGACGATACATATTACATCATCCCACTACACAGACACCTGTAATTCAAGACATACACCTAGTCTATGGTACAGCAAAATAGTATAAAACAATTATGTTTGGGGGGGTTCATCCGCTTTTTTGTGTATATCAGTAGTTTGAAAACATATCCTGGATGATTCCATTTGTATAAAGTTCTAGAACAGCTGAACCTAATCTATGGTGGACAAAAAAAAAGGGACAAAAAAAAGTTGCTTCTGGGATGAGGTGGGAATAGAGATTGACTTAAAAGGGCAGGAACTTTCTGGAGAGAGGGTGATGTTCTGTGTATCGATAGGGCTTTGGTAGCACAGATGCATTTTCCCCAACTCAGTGAATGGTCCACTTGAGATTTACGTGTTTTGCTACATGCAAATTTCACTTTAAAAGAAATGAAAGAACACTGAAAATTTATATTGGACTATAGTTAATGATCTGCATGCTGACGTGATGGCAAGGCAGAAAGTAAGGTGTCTTCAGTTTACTCTCTAGTGCATCCAAAAAAAAATGATGAATAGGGGTCCCTGCTGGCTTGGTTGGTGGGGCGTGTGACTCTTAATCTCAGGGTTGTGAGTTCAAGCCCCACACTGGGTGTGGAACTTCCTTAAAAAAAAAAAAAAAGAACCAGATGGAGACATGATAAAGCAAGTAGAGCACAATGTTAATTTTTAATGTTAACTCTCGGAGATGGGCAGCAGGTGTTCACTCTACCATTCTCCCAATTTTTCTGTGTTTTAATTTTTTCTTTTTTTTAAGTAGACTCCACATCCAGTATGGAGCCCAAGGAAGGGCCCGAACTCACGATCCTGAAATCAAGAGGTGAATGCTCAGCTGACTGAGCCACCCAGGTGCCCCATTAAATTTTTAATAATAAAATGTTGAGGAAAATGCTTACAATATAATTACCTCTAACATGATCAATATGTTAGAAATAAAAATATAAATAATAATATTTAGGGGAATACAAAATCTTATTAGTGTATGGAATTTATTAAGTCATTTCATGTATAGGTATTGCACTGGAATTACTGAGGTCTGCGAGATGGGTATTAACATCACCCCCATTTTATGGATGAGAGAACAGGAGCCTCAGAAAGTTTAAGCTGCTGAAACATTGGTTTTGTGGGTTTTTTTTTTTTTTTTGTCCAAGTCACAAATCTAAATAGTGACAGAATCAGACCATAAATCCAGATCTGGTGACCTATTCTGTCTTCCATTAGGCTCAGCACTAACACCTGACACAAAGGAGCCCAAGAACAATTTGTTAAAGGAAAGAATGAATGAGAGAATTGGGAATTAGGAACTGAACTGTGGATAGGAACGGATGTAGCATAGTTGCAGCCCGGGAAATATTTAAGAACGCTACACAGACAAGTCAAGGCTTCTATAGTTCAGCTGACAGGGGAGCCTTTTACAGAAGGACCATAAGCAGGAAATGAGTCTCCCATGAGCAGGAAGTGAGTCTCCCATCGAGGAGCAGGGCGTTCCTATGTTATTGGGAACATAGGGGTGTGTGTGTATGCGCGCGCGGGTACACGTGCCAATATGGAGAGAGCAGTTGCACCAAGGCGGGGCTGTAGACTCACAAAGCGGCTGGAATTGTTGTTGCGCACGGTCTTGGCATTTCCGAAGGCCTCCAGCAGTGGGTTTGATTGCAGGATGATATCCTTCACGTGCTGGGGGCAGAGGCAGGTGGAGGTGGGAAGAAGTCAGGACGAGGTAGGTGGTTGTGGGTGTTAATTACTGTGCTGTTGGGGAGACGCAGCCCCTCCTTCTGTTTTCCCCTCACCTGGACCTTCTCGCCCCCACCAGACACCTTGGAGATGTAGCCCATGATGTATTTGGCTGCTACGGTCTTCCCAGCTCCACTCTCTCCACTGGGGATGGGTGAAGGAAAGAATGATCAGCAGCCATCAGGAAGGGAGGGTTGGGGGGGTAAGCGTCCTTTCTAGTACCTGATCATTCATTCATTCATTCAGTCTTCATTCATTCATTCATTCACTTCCATACCAGGTTCTGGGGAAACAATAGTGAACAAGACAGACAAAAATCCCTGCCGTCTCAGAGCAGACATTTGGGATGGACAGGTGGACAATAATAGAATGAATGAATAAATAAATATATCATGGGTCAGGGGGGTGACAAGGAAAGTAAGGCAGGGCCAGGGGCAGAGAGGGACAGTAAGGTTGTTTGGGTCAGGAGTTCCGAGCAAAACTCCCTAGGGCGGTGAGGCTGTTGCGGGGCCTGGGCAGGAGGGTAGGGGGGCCCCGTCTCTGTACCTGATGATGACACACTGGTTCTCACAGTCAATGAGCATGTTGCGGTACATGTTGTCCGTGAGGGCGTAGATGTGTGGGGGATTCTCGTACTGAGCCTAGTGGGGAAGGTCAGCTCTTAGCCCAGGGCTAGAGGCTGGGACTCCTGGGGCCATGCCTCCCACCCAGCCCCGGTCTTACCGCGCCCTGGTAGAGGTCGATCTCACGGTCAGTGAAGTAAGGCATCTGCTTGAAGGGGTTTACGGAGATGAGCACGGAGCCGATATAGGTCTGGGGTGCCGTTAAGGGCTGTGCGGTGTTCTGGCTGGCTTTGTTCCTCATAGGCCCCTGTCCCCGAAATCCTAATCCCCTGGGGCCTCCAGGGCCCCATTGCTCAGAGCAAGAGATGGAGATACTCAGATGTGCTCTGGGTCTCTTTGGGAAAACATGGGGCTGGGTCCCGAAAGGAGAGATGATGTATACTATGGCTGAGCTACTCAGGGCAGAGGGAGCAGGGAGGACCCCAGCTGTCCTTCCATCTGTCCCCTCCTCCCAGCTGGTGCTCTCACTGCCCATCCCCCCCCCCCAGCTCATTTGCTCAGGCCTCTGTCCGTCCCTTCTGCCCTACAGTCCCTCTGCCGCCCTTCCCTGCGATCATCCACCTGCCGTCCCTCCCTGCACTGGTCGGTCACCCTCCCGTCCCTGTCTCCACTGCGCTGCCCACGGCCCAGGGTACAAAGATGTAGTCGTCCATGAAGCGCTTGCGGAGGTTGCCCACGATGGCGTCCTCGGTGATCTGGGGCAGCAGCACCATGTCGTCCACGCCGCTCTGCTTCACGTTGTGGCTCTGCCAGTGGAAGCGCTCCTTGCTGCCCTGGGGTGGGGGCGGCCAGGTGGGAGTGAGCTGCTTCCGGGGGACGGGGGCATGGGGGTGGTGCTGAGGTCTCCACGCCCCCCGGCCTGGCTCACCTCCATCGCCGCCTTCTGAGTCGGCCTCCCCTCAGCCACCTGCCAGCCTCCTTCCCCAATGCGGGGACACCGGGAGAGGTGGCACCGTGGAGTCCGGGCTCCCTGCCCCAGAGGTGGGGGCTCTGTCCTCCCATCCCTCCACCTAGTGTCCCACTGTCACGGAGGAGACCGTGATGCCAGGCCCGTGGGCGGGGAGGGGGCAGCGTGTGCTTGGGGCTCCGGCAGCTGGGGGAAGTGGGAAGGGAGTCGGGCGGGGGGAGGCTAGTTTGCGGGGAGGTTGACTCACCCTCCTTCTCACTTCTCCTTCAGACTCCGTGCCCCTCACTTCTCCAGCCCCTTCTCCCTGCCCAGGCCCCCACTGAGTCCTTGACTTCGGCATTTGACCTGCCGCCTACCCTTCCACCTCTAGGTGGCCTCCTTCCTCTTCCTCTCCTCCTCCCTCGTGGTAACACATCCTAGCCTGTCCTGGCTGCGACCTCTGTCCTCTGTGCCATTACCCTGATCCTCTGCCCCCACAACTTTCCCTTCTCATTTTCTCCCTCAGTTTTTTTTTTTTTTTTTTAATCAATTGAGACTTTACTTAGGCTCCTGGGAGAAAACTCAGACACAAGCTCCTCCCCGCCAAAAGACCCCTCCTCCAGGAAGCCTGCCTGGAATGTTTTCTCTTTTAGCCTGGCAGAGCTCATCCAGTGCCTGGGACACTTAAACAATCCCGCTGTCGCCGGCGCACTCTGTTCGGTATACCCGCGGAGGAGTCTGACGTCCGAAGTTCCCCCGGCAGGCGTGCTCATGCCTACATACGATGTGCCTCCTCCAGGAAGCCCCTCATCCTCAGCGCAGGGGCTCTTGGATGGCAGGGACTGGGACTGAGTCCTCTCTCAGCTCTAGAAGGGATGACCTGACGGATGAACGAGGAGCAGGGGCGAAGAAAGAAATCCAGCTTCGGAGGAACACCCCAAGAGCAAAGGATGCTGGGAATCAGAGGCACGTCCTCCAAGCTGACCCGCGTTTGCGACACAGATGCCAGGGAAGAGAGACCGTGTGCTGGGCGGAGAGACGCAGGCAGGCACGGGACAGGAGGGGCAGGAGAGCCCAGTCTCTCCTGGGGGCCCTGGGGAATTCCAGAGCGGGGTTCACTGAGGAGTGTCCACAGACATTAAATGAGGCCAGTTTTTGGTGGGGCCTCGATCTGGGTTCCGATCTAGGCGGCGTGATCCAACACTGCTCTGAGCCTCAGCGGCCTCATCTGGGCAATGGGAGAAGCAGCCTCACTTTCCAGGGTTAGCGGGAGCGAGTAAACTCTGGGGTGCAAAATCCAAAATGGGGTGAGGGGCCGGCGCCCCTCTCCGGCCCAAGGCGTTGCGAGATGGGTCCCGGGCGGGCGGAGCAGCACTGCACAGAATTAACATTCACCAAGTGTCCGGGACTTGCCCGGGGCGGGGGTGGGGCAGGGACGGGGGGGGGGGGGGGGGGGGGGGGGGGGGGGAAACTGAGCAGCAGTCCTTACAGCAGCTCAGGGGCGTCTAGGGACAGGAAGGGAGGCTTGAGAAGGGTTTGACACTTGCCTACGGACCCAGCTCAGTTGCCTCCAAGGGTGTGGGATTCGAGTCTGGGTCCGTCTGACAGCAAAGGCAAGGCTCTTCCGTCTACACCCACAAGTGGCTGGGATCCACGGGGTGTTTGGGCTGGGACTGGAAAGCCAAGAAGAGTTGAGGTCAAGAGCTGGGAGAAGAGGCGCGTCAGGCAGATGAGGGAGCATATGTGGGGGGCTAGGGCTCGGACCCCCTCAAACGGCTTCCAGCCTGAGCCGTCACAGCTTTTCACGCGGCAAATCTGGTCTCCTCGTTCAGGCGCTGAGAACCTGCCTGTGGCTTCCCATCACGCTCCCACGCATCCATTCCACCAAAGATTCTTACTGTGTGCTGGTAACTTTGGCCCCCGGGGAGACACTCTTTCAGTTCCTAACCTGGGTGCCCCGGAGGTTTGCCGATGCTCGGGTCTCGGCTTGGAACACCCTGCCTGCCTGGTCCGTGCCAGCCCGGCCTTCGCACTTGGCTCCGGGGGCACAGTAAGAAGCCCTCCCAACCCCGGGCCAGGTGGAGGTTCCCTCTGGACCCCCACCGCCCCCGGGGCCCCTCACCGCAGCCCTGTCCACGTGCGGGCACCCTGCACGTTGGCTGCGTCTTTGGTGTGCAAGCTCCCCAGGGCAGAGGCTCGGGCGAGGCCCGGCAGCACGTGGCATCGGGGCTCATTTGACCGAGTGGAAGAGTGGGATGGCCTGTGAATGAATGGAGGGGAGGTCAGCCTGGGCCAGGTCCCGCAGGGCCTTGAATGCCGAGCAAAGGAACTCAGGCTTGACGGGCAGCAGCTTGGAGAATTCTCAGCAGGGCTCCTGAGGCCACTCTAAGAATTGTGGCGGCATTTTCGGTTGTCCGGGGGTGAGGACTGGCTGGCATTTTAAGCCCCCACTGCACCTCACCAGCTGCTCATGGAAATGACAAAACTGTTTATAATCACTGGAACCTAGGGTCAAATTCTATTTTAGGTCCACACAGAAAAACTCGGTATGTTTTGCACAGCTGACACCCACTCGGTGTTCCGGACTACCCTGATTCAAGGGAGATTTTAGTGTTACTAAGATTGTACTGAGACCAGTTCGGCATTTTGGAAGTTCACACTGCTCATAGTGTGGCTGATGCGTCCGTCACACGGCATCCGCTCATTGAGATGCTCCTGAGTCCCGGCGTGAGCTCCTGGGGGCTCCGGGTGGCCTTCGTGGGCCGCTGGCCTGAGCATTTTCATCTTTATGTGCCTATTTTCTTCCAAGTGACTTTCTCCTCTGCATTATAGGAGATCACATTATTTTTGAAATGATGGGAGATGGTGTGTTTCACGGTCTGTGAATTTCAGCTCGGGGTTTCCAGGGGGCCTGCTAAGGGGTCTGTTATAAGAGGGGGTGCTGGATGGGAGGCACCAAGAACCCCGGGGTGCAGCAGGAAGGCGGCTGGAGGACAAAGTTGTGGGAAAGCGTTGTGCAGGGGCTGGAGAGGACGCCCAAGGCTGGTTGAGCAGGGCCTCAGCTGGGAGGTTGGAGGCAGCCAGGAGCCCTGAGACCCGGAGATGACAAGGGCCAGCTGGGAGAAGCAGGGAGCCATTGGCTGGACCCCCGAGCTACTGAAGAGTGTCCAGCCCCCCCCCACCTCCAGAGGCTCAGAGGGGGCCCCGGGGAGAGCACTGGCGACCTCATTGAGAAGTCAGATTGGGAGGTCAGGAGATGCAGACAGGGAGTGAGGATGGCTTTCA
>CM052799.1:4324419-4424290 GCA_028533885.1 Nasua narica | reverse complement strand
ACAGGAAGTGGAGCCTCTCTGTGAAGACCTCTGAGGCGCGGGGCTTCCGGGGCGGTAACCATGGTAACCAACAGCCGGCATAACAATAGTTAACCTCCCACTGGCGCTGACTGCCTGCTCCACTGCCGTCTGGGCTTTTCCCGCGAGTGACCTCACTTATCATGCTGAGATCAGTGCTGTGACTAGGTCCACTTTGTGGAAGAGAACACGGCAGCACAGAGAGGTTCGTTGTCCTCTCCAAGGTCACACAGCAAGGAAGGGAGGACCTGGGAGAGGACGGTAGAGACTGTCGCCCTTAGGCCGGTCCAGGTCAGAGGTGGCCGGGGTTGGTGCTTCAGATGAGATGAAGGTGGTGGGGCAGAGACACGAGCGGTCCTGTCCAGTTTCCCCCGTGGGTCAGTCCGGTCTCTACGCTCCTGGGCCCCTCAAGCTGGGCCGAGCAAGGCCACTTCCTTTCTCTGAGGTCACAGGCTCCAATGCTAGCTGCCTCTGGCTGCTTCTCTTGGCCCCAAGGACTTGGTTCCTCTTCCTGTCCCTTTCTTCTTCCCCCAGCCAGCTGAGTGGCCCTCTGCCTCTCGCATCCCCTGCCATTCTGTCTCTCTGTGTCCTGCCCGCGGGGAACCTGGACCCTCCAGATCCACTCCCAGCCCCCTGCAAGGACAAAAACCATGCATCATTTGTGGCAGAGGGAGAGAGGATGTTGCTCGAGGGACTACAGTGTGTGGAAGGACGGTCAGGAATTTGGGTGTGGGACCCATAGGGTGTGAGACCTGGCTTGACAGTTGACTGACTATGTGATCCCGGGGAGGCCGCTTCACTTCTCCAAGCCTCGGTTTTCCCATCCGTAAAATGGATTCCATAGTAAACGTCCTCCATTCGTTCTCTGGGAGGAGTCAGGGAGCCAGGGCCGAGAGGAGGTGAACGGGAAGCCTCGGGAAATGGCAGCCGGTGACCCCAAGAGCATCTAGTGGAGGTGATCAGTGTTTGACAAAGGCTATAGGAGCAGGTGGATGGATGCTTGTGGAGGGAGTGAGGAATGAATGAGGGACCATGGGGACGAGGCTGCCGTCTCCTGTCCTGTATCGTGAGTCCCCATCTCCCAAGTCTCCAAGATCAAGTTGAAACTGAATTTCTGAGTCCCTTCCTTGAGGGTGGAGGTGCAATGAAGATGTTGTGGTCACAGTTGACCACAAGCCAAGTATGACTCAACCTGATGGGGCTCTTGTGAAAGAGAGTCAGGGCTAGGGTGGGAGGTGGGAGGCAGCTTCTAACTTTGGCTCTTCAGCGAGACTCCCCCCAGTCTAAGGCAAAGGGCAGGGGGAGGGGGGCTTCCTGTTTCTTTGGGGGTGGAGATTCCAGATCCAAAGGAGGCTGGAGGGATGGGCAGCCTGGGGCATGTGGGGGTCAGCACCCCTGAGCCCCCACGGCCCCTCTTGTAGGGAGGAGTGGGAGGTTGCAGGTCAAGGTGGTTGATAAAAACGTGACCTTAGGAGTCACTGAGTTGACCTCCTCTCCCGCTTTTGGGTCGTACAGCAGCTCATCGAAGGGAGCTGGAAGGGAGGGTTATTTCCTCCTCTGGAAACAGTGGTGGCTGTTTCCTCACCGGGAAAATGTAAACACTGAGGGCTGTAGGCCTCTCGGGGCAGCTAGCCACGCAGATCCAACGAGGTCAGGCTTGGGAAGCAGGAACGCGAGCCGTCCTCGCCGAGCCGAGCGGTAAGCCGAGCTGGCCGGTCCGTGGGCTCAGCATGCAAGGCCAGGAGGAGGGGCTGTGAGCTGGAGCTTTTGCAATTTGCCCTAACTGCTCCGGCCTCCCTGCTCCTGGGTGCTGATGAGAGCCCCAGACTGGAGAGAACAACGAAACAGCCACTTCCTTCCTCGTTGGGGTCCCGCGAGCTGTGGTCGCAAGCAGGGAGCAGATGCGAAGCTGCCCTGGCAGCCGCTGCTGGGGCCGGCCCCCAGCTCCTGCCCCCCAGCCCCCACCCCGCTGTGTCCGTCCTCCCGCATCTCAGTGCGGTTCTGGGGCCGCACCCTGCATCCCTACACTGGGCAAACAGCATCCTTGTCTCCAAAGGCTCTTGAGGTCCCCCTTCCCTTGCGGGGAGGGCTCTCAGTTTTGGCCTGACTGGAGGGGACAGGTGGGGACCCTTGTCCTTCTAGAGTCCTCCGCCCCAACTCTCTCTTGGCCAACAGCCTTCTCTGGCCATCCCCACGGCTGCTGTCTGTGGACCAAGCAGCCCCATCACCGGTCTCCCTGCTTTGTATCTGTACTTTACAAACGATGACGCTCGCCCTCACCCCCCCCAACCTCAACCCCACCAACCGGGGACAGTCAGTTGCTGCCTTCCCCCACCTTGCCATCAAAGTCAAACAAAAACTGCTGAACCTCATTACCACCACCAGCAATCGCACCACCAATTGGCCTAGCCTCACCCACCGCCCGGGGAACCACGCTCGCACGCAGTCCTAGCCATCAACGACCCCACAGCATCCCATGGAAGCAGCCATTCCAAGACCAACATGGCGGACCAACAGCGAAACAAGGCTATACCGTCACCACCCAACTCGGAAGGACGGCGACCGCCAACCGCCATCGTCCCACGTGTCCACCCTGACAACGACCCATCACCG
The DNA here is from genome assembly GCA_028533885.1 of Nasua narica. NCBI lineage: Eukaryota > Metazoa > Chordata > Mammalia > Carnivora > Procyonidae > Nasua > Nasua narica. The sequence goes on along the minus strand of CM052799.1, from coordinate 4,421,659 downwards.
ACCGCAAACATTCCACACTAGCTGGCGCCCAAAGCAGCCATCGCCGTCACCAACACACCCACGAGAATCACAGTCACCGCCGCCTTGCACCTACGGACGGCAATGAGCGCCCTCACCACCAGCGGCACCAACAGCCCAACAACCATCGTTCCACAGTGACCGAGAATGAGTCGCCTCCGCCCACCGCCTTCACTAACTCCCGCAATGAATGAGCACCACCCACAGCCATGGTGACTGGAGGGGGGCTCTGTAAAACACTTTAGGAACGTTGTGTTTCACTGAATCTTTCCACGCTCTTCCTGGCACTCGTTATCATCCCTCCAGGAAGCAGTCAGCACCCCTCCATGGAAGGCTTAGCCTCGTGGATGGGATCTGCTCTTTTTTTTCCCCTCTGCGGTCCTCTTAGAGGAGTCTCTCCCCTCCCACAGCCCATGGGCTGAGCAAACCGTCGACTAAGCAGTTCATGGGAGGGGCTGCTTTCCTTTCAAGTAACAGATTGTTTCCTGTGTTCTTTTGATCCAAGTCTGCCCATCTGAGCTCCTGAGCCCTCCTGGCTTGGCTCCTTCTTCGAAGAATTTCCATCCCGAGCCTGGGGCTCTAGCTGATGGTCTGGTTTGTGAGTTACCCAGCCAAGGGTCCTTGGCCAGCGATGCCCAGCGTGTCCCCGGCTTTCCGAAGTCAGGAGAGGTTCTCCCACACTAACCCAGTCCCTGCCGCTGGGTCTAGCACTCTGCCTCCTCCACCTTGGCCCGCTGCCTACTGCAACTGCCGGGAGCACTGCAGTTGTCACCACTGACTCTGTGACTGTCCCAGCCACATGCTGTCCTTGACAGACTGACAAAAAATGAAAGCCGAAGTGGCTTGCCAATGTGTGGCATGGTGGGTGCAAATTTTCTCGTCTGCCTGGGCTCTCTCTTAGTGTGTGTGTTATGATGCTTCTGGGTCTAGACCTGTGACACTGACAGTCTCCTGACCCCTGTCACCATAGTCATCATAGGATCGCAACCTCACCCAGGGGGGTGACACCTTTGGCCACAGAGTATCCCCTGTTGTAGTTGCTCGGAAGGGTCCCAGTGGCCGTGCCGGGTCTCACCGTCTCCTGTTTCTGGGATTGCTATGACCAGAACACCCCTATGCAGGCGTCCTATCACCACACGATCGCTGCCCCCCCAGCCCATTCGACCCAGCCTCTGCTCCCAGCGGTGGACTCAGAGCGGCGGAACCCCCACGCTCTCTGAAGTTCTGAGAGTTTCCCCGGAACACCTTCTACATCTCAGCTGACTTCCAAATATGACATATGCCGGAACCGAGGCCCAGAGAGGGGAAGTGACTTGCCCAAGGCCACACGGGAAGATGAGGGACCCAGCTGGGCTGGAAGGTGGTTCCCGAAGCCCCGAGAAAGGGGTCCGTCCTTGTCCCTGCAAATACCGTGTGATCCCACATGGTCACCCTCTGTTCTTCAGTCCCTGCTCCGTCCTTGGTCCCCCATCACATTTCGGGCATGCTGGGACTGCCAGCCGTGAGCTTGCTCCCTGATGAAGGATGCTGGGGGCACCTGCAGCTGCAGTGAGGGACCCCCAAAGGGTCCTCTGGGCCCCTCCCCACAGCCCCACCTTCTGGTTGGTGGTGTCCAGGGCACCCCCCACCTGGCTGGCGCCTCCCCCTACTCTTGCACTGCAGGGCCCGCCCTTGAAGGACTTACCATGGTCGTGGGGGGGTCCTGTCAGGCCCCCGGGGAGGGACCGGATGGGTCGTGGCAGGTGTTAGAGGTTCAGGGTGCCCTGGGGGGCGGCTGGGGCATGGCCCTGCTCCTGCTCCTGCACCAGACTCCCAGCCCTAGTTCCTCTTAGAACAGCCCCCCTCCCACTTCCTTTAGCGGGAGGGGCCACTGCTACCAGGGAGGGCGGGGAGAGGGCTCCAGGCGCAGTGGCGGGGCAGAGGGCACTGGCTGTTTGGGGCTCTGCGCCTGAAGGCAGAGGTCGAGGACTGATGGCAGCAGGTGCCAGGCCCGGGAAGAGCCCTTTCTCCAGCTCCTTGGACAGGGGCTACAGCACACAGCACGAAGGTCAGCCGGCTGCAGGGAAGCATTTGGGCTGCTCGGGTCTCTTCAAAACCACTTCAGATGTGCCTCCTTTCAGGCTTCCCTAAGCAGACTCGCTCTTCCAGAGCCGCCTCTGCCGGTCTTTTCCCTAGAAAGGCCAGTGGGGAGCCACGTGGGTCTGTGTCGAGGGAAGCCGAGGGTGGGGGGCGTGGGACACATCATGAGTGGAGGTTCCCAGGAACCAGGGGCAGCTGTTAGATACCAGACATGGGATGTCAGCTCTGGATTTAATGCCCTCCCCAGCTTTGCTACTTCCGGGACCCCCAATTCCTTGTACAATGGGAGCGCGGGCCCTGGCCGCAGTGCCTGACACACATAGGATTCATCAAGTGTTGGCCCATGTCCCGATCTCGGGAAAGCGGCAGGCCACACGTCCTGGTGTCCCCTTGACATTTAGGAAGTGGCATTTCGGACAGGTTGTCACCTCCCGCGCCACAGAGCGGGGAGGAGGCCGAGGCCGACCTGGGGAGTCCGGCAGGGAGGCCCCAGAACTCGGGTATCCCTGAGCTCCCGGCGGTACCGAGCATCGCGTCTGGGGAGCTTGGCAAGGCGCGGCGCCCCCTAGTGGCCACATCTGGGGAGGCGCGCGTCTCTCCCGGAATCTCCCGCACAAGTTCGCTCAGGGCGTGGCGTCCAACCAGCGCGATGCCTCCAGGCCCCGGTGAGTGAGCGAGCAGGCGGGAGGACCTTCTCCCCTCCGAGGGGGCTTCTCACGGAGGGGATCCTGGCTGCAGGGTGAGCTGGAGTTAACCAGGTGGAAAGGGGAGCGGGGGGTACACCTGGCAGAGGAAGAGCTCCAGCAAAGGCCCCCGAGATGGGAAGATGGCGGGAGATTGAGGAACTACCCCGAGGCCCGGGAGGCCCGTGCGGCTGGACCCAGCCGACTGTGCTGGTGAAAAGCCCCATTGGACCGATGGGGACCACCTGCAGCGGGAGCGGGGGCACGGCCCCTCCATTCGGTGGCGGGGACTGCGTGTGACTCAGACTCATTGACGCGGCCATAAATCAACATTCGGAAATCTACACAAGACAGAACTTTATTGATGGAGGGCTTCCTGGCGAGGGGTGTGTGGGCCCCAGGGCAGGGTCTGTAGCACCATGATGGGGGCGCCTGGATGTCGGGGTCCCCCTGGGGCAGGCAGGGCAGAGGTTGGGGTGGATCTTGCCAGCTCTGCCTCAGCCCCGTAGCTGGTCTGGTCAGGGGGAGGGTGTCAGAGAGGTGGTGCTGATCCCCCTCCCCCATAGCGGACATAGACCTTCCCCCTCCCCCGCCCCCAGCTCAGAGTGGAGGGATAGGGCAGTGCTGGGGGCAGGACACAGGCAGACCCCCTCCCACCCCCACTCTTCACAGTACATATTCCGGTCAAAGGGGGGGCAGTATTGGGGGCTCCCTAGGAGTGGTTGAAAAGGGCGCTAGGGCGAACAGTTGTTCCCTCCTCAAACCCACCCTGGAGGAGGTCTCACTATGAACTGGGAGGGGGATGAGGAGGGACCCTGGGGTGGCCAGCCCCTCTTCATCCCCCAGCCAGGGGCCCTACAGGGGTTCCCAATAAATAACTTCCATCTTCGTCTCACCCTTTACTCCCAGTTCCCGCCCCCCTCGGGCTCCTTCAGGCTGGCCAGCTGAGGGCCGGGTCCCCTCCAGCCGGCACCCAACGGTAGCTCTGGGGGCCGCGCGCCCCCTACCGACCCTGGCAGGTTTTGCAGCACATCTGGCGGAAGTAGGCTCTGCTGCAGAACTGAAATTTGAGCACCAGGGGGCAGTAGGCGACCTTGTTCACATCCTTGCACTCTGGAGGGGGCGGGAGAACGGGGTTGGGGGGGCAGGGATCAGAGCTCAGCGCCCCTTCCCTCAGGGGCGCGTCTGAAGCCTGCACAGAGCTTCCTGCCTTTTCTGCCTCAGTTTCCTTGTCTCTCAAAGGGAGCTTATAACTGTAACTCAAAGTGGGGGGAATGGGAGGGGTGCCTGGTGGCTCAGTGGGCTAAGCGTCTGCCTTGGGCTAAGCGTCTGCCTTCGGCTCAGGTCAGGATCTCAGAATCCTGGGATCGAGCCCGGCATCGGGCTCCCTGCGCGATGGGAAGCCGGCTTCTCCTTCTCCGGCTCCCCCTGTTTGTGTTCCCTCTCTAGCTGTCTCCCTCTATCAAAAAAATACATAAATAAAATCTAAAAAAAAAAAAAAAAAAAAAAGTGTGTGTGTGTGTAGGCTTGTAAATGTGTCATTAGGGTGTTGGAGGACTTTCAGAGAGAGACAGTGGCCGGTCTGGGACTCAGACCCAGCATTAAATCACGACAAAAGTATTCCCTGTAAGTTATCCTTTTGATCCATTTGGGGCTGTAATTCTTGCTCGTTTCCCTTTGTAACAGATGGAGGACGCTGAGGTCCAGAGAAGTTGCTCCTTTCCAGAGTATTTGAGAATTTTGTGTTCGTGGTCATTGACTGTCCGTTTGCGACAGTGATGCAGGCTCCCACTTGGCCAGCGATGTAGGACAGGGCCTAGTGCCTAATAAAGGGCTTCACATGGATTGTTTCAGTCTGTCTCCCTCATGCAGCCCCCCCTCTAGTCAGCATATTATTTATCCCCTTTGACAGATTAGAAGGCACAGGGGAGAGAACCCAACCCAGGCAGTTTGGTTCCAGTGCCCGGAGTAAGTTATCTATTGCCCCGTATGGAAAATTCACTTAGGTAGAAAAAAAGAAAAAACAGGACATATTTAAAGCAGCGGTTCACGAGGGAAAGCGATTTTGTGGCCCAGGGGACATCTGGCCGGATCTGGAGACATTTCTGCTTGTCACCACTGGGGGTCAGGAGCACTAAGGGCATCTCGGGGACACAAGTCAGGATCGCTCCTGAATATCCTACAGCGCGGAGGGCAGCCCCACTCCCCCAAGAATTATCTGGCCCAAAACATCAATAGTGCCTGAGGTTGAGAAACTCTGAATTAAAGAAACACATTCGGCAGTTCATGGTATAGGTGGAGAAGAACGGGATCAAGGTCACGGAGGTGGCTGGGGGAATGACCGGAGTCATTTGGGTGCCCAGAAAGATCAGAAGCCGAACATGTTTAGCATACAGTGGCACTTAATACATGTCTGCAGGGAGAGGGTGGTGAAGTGCCTGGAGAGGACAGAGAGCGGCACTGCTCCAGGCTTTGGACCGGCCCTCTTGGTGCCCTTTGGCCTCCCGCCCCACATACCTTCGGGGCCGTCCCCGGGGGGCGCGCTGTCGCACTTGGCTTCGCACTGCTGCGTGGCTGGGGGCCGCAGAGTCTCTGCGCACTCGTGCGACGGCTGGCCGGTGTGGCTGGAGCATCGCACGGCGCGCTGTCGCTGCCCTATCCCGCACTGTGCGGAGCACTGCGGGGAGTCGCTGCTGAGCCTCGGCGCGGCCGCCCCCGCCCCCGCCCCCGCCCCCGGGGCGCCGGCCTACCTCGCCCCACTCGCCGGTCACCCAGCGGGCCGGGGGACAGCGGCGCAAGTTGCAACGCATGGTGGCTGGCGGCTTGGCTGCGGGCGGGCAGTGCGTGGGGGGCAGCGTGGCGCGGTGGTCCGAGCTCTTGCACAGGACGATGCGGTGGCGGAGGCCTGGCCCGCAGCTGGGGGTGCACTGCAGTTGGAGAGGGGGTTTCATGGTCTTGGGCGCTCCAGTCCCCAACGCAACCGGCGGCGGGGGCAGGGTGGTGGTGGTGGGGGGGGAGGATGGTGGTCCAGAGGGTGGCAGGGAGAGGTCAGCTAACCTCGGACAGGTCCCGGGGGCGGGGGCATTAGGTCGAGCAGGAGGGGCTTGTGACTGCGGAGAGGTGCCTCGGTGGGCACCCGTCACGGGCGTCCCAGCCCCTACCCCCGGCTGCACGGGGAGCAGTATGGGCTGACCTCTGACCAGTCCAGGGCGGCCCACTCGGGTGGACAAGCGGGGCCTTGGCAAGCCTCCAGAACTGGCGGGCGTGGCTGCGGGCACGCGCTGTCGTCCAGCGCCTTCTCCTCGGCGGCTGACACTCGGCGCTGGCACACGACCGAGCGGCTGCGCACCCCCGCATCACAGCTGCGGCTGCAGCGGGACCAGTTCCCTACAACCCAGCTGTGGGGGGAGGGGGTGAGTCTGAGAGAGTATGCAGGGGGCGTGTCCCCCGCCCGGGGTCCGGCATACCCTCCTCCTCCCCAGGAGCCCGGGACAGGGATGCCGGCTGCTGCTGCAGGGAGCACCCTGACGGCACCTGGGCTATCCCCACCCTGCACCCACGCTGGCGGTGGCAAGGTGTGTCACCTCGAGGGAGAAGATGGTTCTGACTCCTCCTCCAGGAGAGCCCTGACCCCACCCTGGGGTCACCCTGTCACCCTGATCCTGGGAGCCCTGCCACTCCGGCTCTCGTCACCCTGATCCCACAGCCCCAGCGGGCACTCACTCAGGCGGGCAAGGTTCTGTGTTGCAGGCGCGCTGCCTCTTGGGGAGCTTGCTGTGGGCGCTGCAGTGGTGGGGGGCCACGGCTGAGCTGTCCAGCTGGTTGCGGCACTCCACCGCCTGCACCTGGCTGCCTGGGGGTGGCCAAGAGACCCGCTCAGCCCTGCCGGGATGAGCAGCGGAGCCCAGGGGACCAGCGCCCGCCCCCAACCCCACCCCGACCTCACCGCCGGCACACTGGGCTGAGCACTTGGTCCAGGGCGCGTAGTGCCAGGAGTAGGGGGGCAGCGCGTCTCGGGCAATGGGCGCATTGAAGCGGTAGCGGAGGGCAGCCAGCTCTGTCCCGGCCAGTACCTGGGGTGGGGGAGGGCGCCATCAAGTGGAAGCCAAGCTCCAGTCCCCACAAGGAGGCTGAGGTCCTCCGGCATCTTGCTCCCAGTATCGTTACCATGACGATGAGAGATGCATTTATGGGTCCCAGGGCTTCTAGGCTCTGCGTCTGATCTGGCCCCTGTCGCAGCTGAAAGGTGGTCCCAGCCAGGGGCAGGCGGTGCGGCTGGGGGGTCCCGGGCATCCCCTCCAACAGCAGGGACTCCTGGTCCCCCTTCAGGGCTAGCGGGACAGCATAGGGGTCAGAACCCCAGCCGCACTGACCCCCTGCTGACCCGCAGTCATCCCACCCACTCCAGCTCACCCAGGTGACTGAGGGAGAGGTTCAGGTCCTGGATGAAGATGTGGACGGAGCCTTTGGGGATCCAGACGACTTCCTCATACCCTGGACGGTGGAGCTCAGATGTCGCCCACTTGGCCCTTTCCCCACACCTGTCTACCCCCCCCCCCCGCCCCATTCCTGGCCCCCGATGATAACGGCGAATCATTACTGCAACAAGTCCTTACAGGGACATCCCACTGCGTCCCCAGGTCTGGCCCTGGGAAGTAGATGGGTCGTCATACCCATCTTGCAGATGACAAGACTGAGGCTCAGAGAAGCTAAGCAACATGCCCAAGTTTGACAGCTAGGAAGTGGCTGGGCTGGGATTGGAACCCAAACTTCCCTGCCTCTCTGACCACCACAATGGTCTGGCCCACTCCCTACCCCCCAGCGCAGAGGGACGGGGGCGCTGTGGAGGCCCCAACCCACATAGTTTCGCAGAGGGAGCTAGGTCTGCAGTGGGCTCCCCCACTTCTGACCTGGGTCCCTTCCCATCCCCTGAACCCCACACTGGGGTCTCACTGTGTGTGTCTGCTCTCGGGAGCCACCCTCCACTCCCTGGGGTCTCTCTCCTTCAGCCCAAGGTTGGAAAGCAGGCTCAAGTTCACCACACCCTGCAGAGAGCGCCCCCCCCACACCCCGTTAGGCTTTTCTTCCAGCACAGTCTCTCAAGCCCCTGGTTCAGACCGTGGAGAGTGATCAACCCCTCTCTGCCCCGCACCCAGTGCCAGGCTCCCGGGGTGGGGGCGGGGAAAGGCATGTTAACTGCCAAGGTTAGACACCAGGGCCCAAGCGAGTCCCTGACCCTGAGGTGGGGCACCGCTGTGCCCCCTGGGACTTTTTGGGGTCCCCACTGGGCCCCTGGGTCTGAGTAGCTGATGCTGGCTACTGTGACGGGGCCAGTCCTGCCCCCAGTCACCAAGCAGGCAGAGGGAGAGGGAATGGGGACCTCTCACCGGCTGCAGGCGAGGCTGGGCTGAAGACCCCCTCGATGGTTTCACAGGCACTGCCGTCACCACCGCAAACCCGACACTTGTCCTCCCTCAGGTCGGAGCCCAGGACCCGGTCGCAGCCCACGTGCTGGGGAGGTGGGGAGGGTGGGGGGGGGAGTGTCAGTGAGCCCCACTCCCTGCCTTCACTGCCCCACTCCTTGCCCTCTCTCTGGGAGTCCCCTCCACCTTGCACTCGCCGCTGACGCAAATGTCCACTGTGTCGGGGCGACAAGGCGTCCCGTCCACCACGGCCGCTGCTCTCTCCGTGTAGAAGTTGAAGCCTTCGGCCAGGCATGTGAGTGAGCAGGCCTTCACGCCCCCTGAGGGGGGCACAGCCCCGTCAGACCCAAGGGCCGGGCCACCTGGGACTCCTTGCTTGTTTCGGGGGGGGGAGGGGAGGCAAAGAGGGACAGGCCCCAGACCCAACACGGGTAGGCAGGTTGGGCAGAGGGAGTCGGGATTCCCAGCGTCCAGTCAAGGAATTGTTGAGCCACAACCTGGGCTCTTGGGGCCCTTGGGTGAGGGGGCACTCCGGGTGGACCCCATGATGCTGTATCCACGCGCAGCTGCCCTCCACCGCCCCACGGCCTTCTGGTCCCTCACTCACCTCCTCGGTATGTCTTCCACGTGTAGAATTTTCCACGGAAGGGGATGCTGTCAAATTCAGAGCACTGCATTTCCCTGAAGTCCTGGGAGCCCGGGGGACAGTCCTGGGGGCAAGAGAGGGGAGAGAGGGGGAGGCCAGCTGGGGGGCTGGAGTTAGGGCACAGGCCCGGTGCTTGGAGCAGGGACGGGTTGGAGCGGCGAAGCTGAAGGCAGAGAGGCCAGCCAGGAGGCTGTGGGGGGGCCGGGTGAGACTGGTTGGTGGCCTGGGCGAGGTCCAGGCAGTGGGGCTGGAGGGACAGGTACGTCTGAGATGAAGCAGAGGACTCGTTAGAGTTTGGGGCGAGCTGGGGATGATGGCTGGGTTTCCGGTTTCAGACCAAAAGGCCTTTCTTGAGAGCAGGCCTGGAAAGGAGCCGGGAGCACTCCTTATGGGGTGCAGGGGCTGCGTGTGTGGACTCCCTGGAGACACGAGCCCCTCCAGGGGGGCTGGGAAGACCACTCAACCCCCCAAAGCTCTCCCTGCGCCCCGAATGCCCCCAGGGCAGCAAGCCTGGTGCTTATCAGGTATGCACACGGACGACTCCCTTAGTCAGAAACCGAAACCAGCCGGGGAACCCCTGCATTTAAAGAAGTGACAGCGGAGGAGAAGAGGAGACAGAAGGAGGAGCTGGGAGCCCAGGGCAGAGGGGATGGCAGCGAAGGGGGGGTAGTTTTGGACAGGCCGCGTTTCCTGGTCAGAAGGGAGTACAAGGGGAAGACCCAAATGTGCCCACTGGGTTTGGTGACAGCTAGCGATGGCTTTGGGGTGGTGGTGGTGGGGGGAAGTTTGGGGAAACTGGGCTTCCAAGGGAGGGGGCGGGGCGCGCTATAGCTGGAGGAGGATGTGGAGGTCAAACAAGTTCAAGGTGGAAGAGTCATCTGAGAACTGGAAGGAGCCGGACGCCTGCAGGGGGGCGCAGTCCTGTCGGCACCCGGGCCCAGGGGCAGGTGTAGGGGGCTGGGCAGGGTAGGACAGCCGATCCGACCTGCGGTCCTGGGGGAACTCACGTCGGTGTTGCAGGAGCGGTGCCGCCGTCTCTCACCCAGGCAGTACTTGCCCCCGATTGTTGGCCTGGAAGGGGAGAGGTGGGCGAACAAAACAGATGTGAGGCGGGGAAACAGAGGAGGGCCCCGCCCCCGCCCTCTTTACAAAAGGTCCTGAGGGCTGACCTGGGGCTGTCGCAGTGACGGCTGGAGGAGGACACGCCGCCGCCGCACGTCCGGCTGCAGTCGCCCCATGGGGTCCACGGGCCCCAGGCCCCGTCCACGCCCTCTGGCCGCGACCCGAAGGGGACGCATACGCGCTTGTAGCACCACTACCAGAGATAGAGGGGAGATGGAGGGGGTGAGTCCGACTCCGTAGACTCCCATGGACTCTCGGCGCTCCTTCCTGCCCCGGCCCTCCCCCAAGCCCGAGGTCTCAGCACCCCTGGGATGGGACCGTAGGCGAGAGGGTGGAGATCGGGTCTGGGGACCCCGACACAAGCGGGACGGGGGCGTGGCCTAAGCCTAAGGTCACCACCGGGAGGTGAAACTCGCCCCGCCTCGAGCCCAGCCGGCGGCCTCAGGCCATGGGCGGGACCCGCGGGCAGTGGGCGTGGCCAGAGCCGACGGAAAACGCCAACAGCGGCGCGGCGGGCGTGGCTCAAGGGCAGGGGGCGGGGCCCGGCTGCGGCCGGTGCTCACCCCCTTGTCGATGGTGTGCGTCTGGCACAGGGTGCCCTCGGCGGCTGGGATGCTGTTGGTGATGCACCGGTTGCTCTTGCTCAGACACCACAGCTCGCTGCAGACCTCCTGCGGGCCAAGGCGCCCGCTCAGGCTCGCCCCCCGCCCTCCTCCCTCGGGCAGCCCGCCCACCGGGCGGCGACCCGCTCACTGCCCCCTAGCAGTGGGGCCCGGGCGCTCCTCCGCTGGGTCTCCAGGAGCCTTCTGGAATCCTCCTGTGGGGCATGGCCTGAGACCTCCCCTCTGCCTTACAGGCTGCATTTAGCCGACGTCCGTGTGTGCCGTAAGCTCCCTTAGGCATCAATCCCCCCGTTTCACTGTGAGAAAACCAAGGCTCAGACAGGTCAAGTCACTTGCTAGGGGCCACACAGCTTCTGAGGGGCAGCCTGGGTTCTAACCCGGGCCTTTGATGGACCGCTCTGTGATCGCATCACTCTGGTGCCTCTTGAGTCTCCAGACCTGCTGAGGAATGAAGACGATTCTGCATTCCTTGTTGGGATGGGGGAAGCGGCCCCTAGGAGAACTGTAATTCTGAAAATTCTGGCCTGGAAGATGACTCAGGTCAAAGGCCTCATCTCTAATTTTTTCCAGCAGGTGGTCTTCCTTATTGCTCCCCCAACACCCCCCCCCCCAAACTGAGGAAGCTCCTGGAACTTTTACTCTACAGAAGGCTGGGTGGGACCAAAGCCAGGCTGGATTGGGGTGGGACATTACTTCCCCCACTGAAATCTTCCTGTCGGAATTCTGCTTGGGCTGGACCAGTCCCACGAAGTCACCCTGACCCCTTGGGTTAATATCCCTGGACAAACCCCACTGGGTTCAGGGGTGGCCAAATCTCTGATCCTCTGGCCTATGTCTGCCACCACCCCCCCCCCCCCCCGGGCTTCCCCCACCCTGAGGACTGGAGATCCTTCATTCTCCTTTTTATAACCATGTGTCATTTCCTCTTTGAACCTAATCCTTCCAAGTTTTGACGATCTGGGATTGGGCCAATCAATGGCTGGAAAGACATCTGGACACACATGAAAAGTTCGGAAGGGTGTTCTCAAGTTGGCTCCCTCAACTATCCTCCGGAGTCCCTACCTTGTGCTCCTTCAGAGGACACGTCTCAGCTAAAAACTCAGCCTGTTTTTTTGGCTTCACTTGGCTTATGTCCTCCCGGCCATTTGTAAAAATATCATGGCGGGGGGGGAGGGGCAATCCCACTTCTGACACCTCGTAAGGAGACCTGGCTATCTCAGTCCTGCTTTTCCTCCTGTCCACAAGGAGACGCTGTGGTGCACATGAGCCGGCTCTGGGCCAGTAGGGGAGACTTCAGCCCTGCTGGGGAATTGCAACACACAGCCTCCCCCTCCCCCCTCTCCTTTTCTCATCTAGGAGATGGGCTTTGCCTACATAAAAGGCTGAGAGGCATGTGACAGAGTAGATCTGAAAGAGACTGCATAAACTCCCTCATATTGTGTAACAGTGACCACAGCTATCTCTGGGCTAGGCACCGGGCCCGGCTCTTTACACAGTTAGCCACGTTATACGTAGTCAATAACTTCCCCTTTTGCCAGGGGCTCCGGGAAGATGTTCCTTGGAGAAATAAAAGAAAGAATCAATTCAACATACAGCCAGCACTGGTCCAAGCTCCTTATTCTGGCACTTCCTCCCCTCCCCCACCTCCTTATAAAACTTGGGAGTCACAGTGAGACCTGGATTCGAGTCCCAGCTCTGATGTGTTCTTGGACTGTGACGCTGGGCAAGGCACCCTCCCTGTGCCTCAGTCCCTTCTCTGTAACGGGGGAATAGCAGGATTGTCAGGAGTTTGAATGCCATGATACGTATCACGTGCTTAGCCCATAGTGGGCGCTCGGTAAATGCCAGCCATTGCCATCAAGGTCAGGATACCTGGGATACAGCAGTTGTTCAAGGGTGGCTTCCAGATTCTTTAGAAATTCGTTAAGGGTGCTGCAGTTACCAGGCAAGTTGGGGAGGGTGGGCAAGAGTAGATTAAATAGAAATGATGCCAGGGTTGGTCTCCTTGTCTTGCCCTGGGATGAAGTGAGGGCACTTGAACAGCTGCCTTCGCCTGTGTTGAGTGAACGTGGCCTTGGCTTGGACGCAGCCATCCAAACTCTGGTCTGTGGAGTCTTGAGGAAGCCAGCAGGCCTCCAGCTTCCTTGGGGGCAGCTGGGAGTGGGACCCCCGGCTTGCTTCTCTACAAAAGGATGGGGCTTTGGGAAGTCAATCCCAACCTCACAAAGAGTGAGGGGTGGCCCGGAGGCTCAGAGCTCGTCCAGCCAAGCATCAGGGCCAGGCAGTCCTGTGAACCAGCTGGTGGGGGATGTGGGGAATGAGGACAGGGTGTCCTTGGAAGGCTCTGCCCATTCTTTGCCAAGTGGGAAAGATAGTCTGTCCCCAGAGAACTATATCCACCCCATTTGGAATGTTTGGTGAAAAACTGCCCGGTTAGGGGGCTTGGGACTTCAGTCCTGCCACGGCCCACAGGTGGCCTGATAAGCTGGACAGAAGGTGGTGCCCAAGGTCTCCCCAGCCCAGTCCCCAAAATCGGGGGTCTGGAGGGCCAGGAGATCCCGTCCTCCATCCCGGTCATTGAGTACGTGTGACATTTATACACCGTGCACCTCTTTCCCCCTGGCCCCTGGGGGGCTCACCCCCTTCCCGGCTCTCCCACCCCCTGCGGCCCCTCCCCTCCCAGGAAGGAAAGCAGGAAGGCTCTCTCTACCCCGTATTTACACTGACGCGATTTGACTCCATGTTGGAAGCGGCACTGTTCGTCTGCGTCGTAGGCCTGGCCGGGTGCCACCGTGGGGTACACGAAGTCCTGTCTGGGGGGCCGGTTGTTCAGGCACAGCCCCAAGCCTGAGCTGGGGTGAGAAGAAAGGGGCTATCAAGTCAGGGGGCTGTGGGTGAAGAACTCAGGGGCCCTGGCGGGGTGCAGGTCTTAGGGCCCAGCCCTGCAGGGAACGGGACCCCTCCCCCCCATGGAGGCAGCTCTGGTTTCCAGACCCCCCTGCACCCCTGTCCCTGCCCCCGAGCCAAGGTGAGCAGGAGCGTGGGCAGGCACGCGGGCATGTCCTCACTCCAGAAAACTGGTGATGTAGTCGCGGCTACAGGACGACCACACGAAAGGGTTGGTCTTCATGGTGATGTGGGCGGCCATGAGCTTGGCCGGGTCCTGGCCACGGGCCCCACAGCTGTTCCCCACACCATCGTGGTTCATGCCAAACCTGGAGAGAGCAGCGTTGGTTCCACCACTGGGGTCAACAAACCTGCCTGGCCAGCCCCTCCCCCCGCCCCTTCCCCCCCTCCCCCCCGCCCCTTCCCCCCCCCTCCTCCCCCCACCAATGCCCCAGGGTGTCCTCAGCCTCACGTGTGTCCGATCTCATGGGCGATGGTGAAGGCAGTGGCCAGACCAATGTCCTCGTTAATGCTGCAGCTCCTCTCCCGCTCACACATGCCGCCCACGGGGGCCAGGCCTGGGAGTCGGGGCGTGGGGCGGGGCTGGGCTCAGGCTGCGAGGGCCGGCCCGGCCACCCTCCCAGGTCCTCCACCTCCCTGTCAGGGCCGGGGGCACCCATCCGCTGCCTCCACGGGGGCCTGAAGCCTACAGGGGTTAAGTACCTAGTGTGCCACAGGGTTTGTTCCTATAGATGCAGATGTCATAGCTGTGGAAGGAGAGGGGGGCGGTCAGGGCTGGGCTGCCTCCCTAGACCCTGCCAGGGCCACCGTAACCAATTTCGGGGGTTCCCTTTGGCCTCTCCGCCTGCAGTGAACTTCAGGGATTCTGGGAGTGCGTATGTGACCGACTGCATCAATGAGACAGCGAGGGAACGAGTCTGTCTGCACCCAAGTGGTGGCCCAGCTGTCCCTGCCTCTCCCCTCCCCGCCTCACCCCTCATTCCCCCCCACCCCCACGGCTCTCAGGCTCCCAGCAGCCCCTCCCTGCCCCTGCCCCCCTACTGGAGCGGTTGCAGCTTCCCAGCCTCTCCCATCTCCCAGCGGAAGTGAGCCCCGCTTGGACCTGGAGGGTCCCCGGGACCACTCGTTCCCCCGGCCCACGTCCTGGAGTCCTCCCCGCCCCTCACCGCGTGATGAGCACCGCTGTGTCATGGTTGGCCACACCGTTCTCTGGAATGGCGTTGCCGTGGCCGCTGCGGTTCACGATGGATTTCTGCCACTTACAGAAGCTGTCCAGGGACTTCCCGGCATGGTGGGTGATCTCCAGGGTGGGCTGCAGACAGACAGAGGGGCATGGGAGGGGGGCGGGCGGGGGGAGGGGGAGACAGGCAGCGCTGGTGTGCGGGGGCGGGGAGGGGCCCTCGCACCTGGTCCTCCGTGAGCAGGACGAGGCGTGTCACCAGGATATTAACGATGTTTCCCAGACTCGAGTCCTGGAAAAGTTTGGCAACCTGACCTCCAAGAAACAAGAGAGACCGAGTCTTAAGAGGGGCCCAGAGCAGGAGACAAAAAGCGAAAAGGCGGCAATAGCTCTCCTTCACCAGTATCTCCTGGGGGCCGGGCCTTGGGCTAAGCCTGCTGTGCAAGCAGGTACGACGGTCATTCCCATTTTACAGAGGGGCAGACTGACACACAGAGAGGTCAGGACACACAGCGGGTAGGTGCCACGAGGGGGATTCGTGTCTGGGTTGCTCCCTGGTACCTTTCTTTCTGACTCGTCCCCATTCAGCTTGTCTATCTGTCCTCCATCCCTACCCACCCCTGCAGCGGCCCTCAGTGTTTCTGCCCAGAGGTGGCCCGCGGGACGTGCACATCCGGTCTCATTCCACGGCTGTCTAAAGGTACCAATTTAGGGGCGCCTGGGTGGCTCAGCCGGTTCAGTGTCTGCCTTCAGCTCCGGTCAGGATCCTGGGGTCCTGGGATTGAACCCCACGTCCCTGTGTTGGGCTCCCTCCTTGGTGGGGAGCCTGTTTCTCCCTCTCCCTCTGCCCTTCCCCTCTGCTGGTGCCCTCTCTCTCTCGCTCTCTCTCAAATCAATACGTAAAATCTTTAAAAAAAAGATAGAGGTACCAACTTGAGCATCAGCGCAAGAAGGTGGAAGTGTGGGGTGGGGGGCAGGAAGCTCTGGGGACAGGGGCGAGGGAGGAGGAGGAAGTGCCCAGACGTGGGGTAGGGCACGGTGGGCAGTGGTCTTGGAGCCTGGGGCATCACTGTCCCACGTGGAGAGCCGCAGAAACCCTGGCAGGTTCTAGACAACTTTGAAAGCCCAAGGGAGGGAAGCGGGGCTGGGCAGAACACACGGGGCTGGGCAGAACACACGGGGCTGTGTCAACATTTTGGGCCACCTTTCTGTCTGCTAATCTTTTTCTCTTCCCCCTTTTGCGTCTGGGAAACAATAGCGTCCCTTGTCGGGCTCTTACTGAGTGCCAAATGCCCTGTCTGGCTGCCCCCTCCCGGACTCTTCCCCCCTGGGGTAGATACCGTGAGAACACCATTGTACAAATGTGGAAACTGAGGCTCGGAGAGATCCAGAGTCTCGACGGAGAGCCGGTATGGGCCCTGGGCATATCCGAGTGTGGGTGAGCGAGGTCACCCGTGTGAAGATATGGGCAGGTGCCCGCGGGAGGATTCGGATGCGTGCCCCCTCTCTTCTGCTGACCTCAAGTTCAAGCTGCATCCTTATTTTGTACGGCCGACGCCCGTGCAGCCCCGACCGCGTGCCGAGTGCTCTTCCAAACGCTATCCCGATTCACTGAGACCGCCTGAGCCTTGTGGAGGAGGTACTATTCCTATCCCCATTTTACGGGTGGGTAAACCGAGGCAGAGGGGGAGGGGACTGGTCCAAGGGCACACAGCTAAAAAGCAGCAGAGCTCAGTCCACGCTTCCCGCTACCGGATGAGGCTGCTTCTCCTCACTCCGCGCCCTCCGCTCAGGTTCCCTGACCTCGGGGCTCCTTGGCCGGGGAGGGGGAGGCACTTACAATGTTCATGATGGCCAGCACGTACTGTTCCACGTCTCGGCGCCCGTGGTAGGCCACCATCATCTTGTCGGCCACCACCAGGGTCTCCACGTAGCGCTCGCGGCTGACTGAGCGCTTCAGGCCTGGCTGGCCACGCTCCGTCTCACTCCCCAGGGGGCGGGCGGGGGGCGGCTTCAGGGTGCGGAGCCACCATGGCCGCCCCTTCCACGGCTTCTCGTCTGGACGGACAATTTCTGGTCATCCTGCGGCCCGCTCTCACGTCCGCGACCCTGTCTGATGGCGCATCGGCCCCGCGGACTGGCACACCCCTCGTTCTTGGGCTGCTGGGTGTCCTGGGTGTCCAGAGTCTGGTTCTGTCACGTCCACGAACCCCCACCCCCGACCACGGGCTCGGCACCGACACACTGGTTGGCTGCATGGTTGCCTGGGGCCCCATGAGAACCTGCGTGACCGCACCACTTCCTGAAAATCCCATCGCCCAAATGTAGGCGTGGAGCTGCCCAGTGCGCCTGTAGGACTCCAGGGTCTTCCAACGGTGCCTCATTCTCGTCGACGCACCGCCCAGCTGTGCAGCTGGAGGACCCCCCACCGCCGCCGGAGGGTCTTAGCGCCCAGCCGGTCTCACTGGCCATCCGGCTGTGACCCACCCTTCCGTTCTAAAAACCGACCGCGGTTGTAGGTCCCACGCTCAGACTGCCGGATCGCATACCTCATGGAATGTCCCTGGGCTCTGCACTCGTCCCCACAGCTGGACGGCCCTTGTAAATATCGATCTCATCCAGCTTTCTTATCTGCCCCCCTCCCCCACCTGTCTGATCGGACACTGCCCCCTCCCGCCTCTGCCCATCCCCAGAAAGAGATGTACCTCTCACTCCACAGGCTGTGTCCAGGTGGGGGTGACGCAGAGAGGAGCGCTTGTAAACCACATGGGGGCCACTGTCCTCTGGGCCCTGGGCCCCTCTGGGTCCACCTTGCAGGGGCTCGATCAAATATTCCTCTTCATCTGCCACAATCAGGCCATGCTGGGGGTTGGGGAGCGGGCGGAGGGCTTGGATCAGACTTTGGTTCCCAGGGTTCACGGGACCCTATCTCTGCCTTTATGATCCCATTCTCTCTATCTTACTGGGTTTATGTTGCTTTTGCCTTTTCCCTTTCCTGAGGTGGCAGTCCAGCTTTTTCATTTGCAGCCTGACCCCATGGCTACACATTTTCCTCGAAGTTCTGCTTTAGCTACATTTTTAAATAACTCATCCTTGCGATAAGCTCAAAATGCTTAAAAAAAAAATCCACTGGGATTCCTTCTCTGACCTACATGGAGAAGAGTTTTTCCTAACTCCTGAGCTGGTGGGCATGTCCCCCTGCTTCCCGGAACCCTCCGCTCACCAGGCCCCCACAGGTGCTGATGGCCACGTGGGAGCTGCCGGCTTGGCCCTGCAGGTGGCCGGCATAGAGGCAGTGGGGTCGGGCAGCCCTCTGCCAGGCCAGGCCCTCCCGTGTCCAGTACTCCACGGAGACGTGCCCTGCCAGAAGGCGGGGGCTGCGGGTCAGGTTCAGCAGGAAGTGGGTGCTGGGTGCAGCCACCTTGTAGTAGAGGCGGGACTCTGGGGCCGGCCCCGTGCCCCGACGCTGCCTCCGAGGGGTGGGGGGCGAGAAGGCCAGCAGGGCCCCATTGTGGTCCACTCGCGTGGGGAAGGCGATCTCATAGCTCTCCAGACTGGACAGGAACTCATCTGCGGGCGAGGATCAGAGGCTTGGGGGTGAGCGCTGGGAGCGAGCTGGGTCTTCATGGCTCGGCTATAGGGCCAATAATGCTGGCCTCACTGACCCCAGGGCCCTCCCCCAAGTGACTGCCATCCCAGCCCCACTGTCCCTTCCTCAGCTCCTCGTTCTCTTCCCACGCTGCCCATGACGCCCCTACCTTGAGACCGGAAGGCGTGTAGGACTTCGAATGCGAGGCCCAGCCCCAGGGTGAGGGCCCAGCGGAGGATCTGGTAGGCGGGAGCCATAGAGGCCACGTGTCCACATGTCTCTCTCCAGCCCCGGCTGCCGGCAGCCCCCACAGCACCGCCTCCCCTGTTCACAGCCTGGGCACCATCACCGGGCTCCTGGGAGGGACGATTTGGGTCGGGGAGGGGGGGGGTGCCTGGTTTTGCTGCCCAGTGTGGCCAGAGCTGAAACCCCTCCCTCCCAGTCCCCGGGATGCCCCTGGCATTTCCTCTCCCCATCCCCACCCCCCTCATCCTTCCTATGCTACGAGGATACACAGGGATCCGGACTCGGTGGGCACCTACTATGGGCTAGCCACCGGCCATTTCATTTCCATGATTATCCTGAGGATTCATTCACTGGCTAATGGTATGCATGTTGTGGATGTGGTCCCTGCCCACCGAGGGGCTGTCTCCTGGGAGTGACTAAACGAGAGTTCAGATGGTGACAAGATCTCTAGAAATAACAGGGAGGCTCGGAAACAGGGGCATGGAGGATGAGAAGAAACTCATCACAAAGAGACAGGAGAAAGTGCCCAGGGAGAAGAGCGGCAGGGGCAAAGGCCCAGAGGCAGGGAGGAGCGTGGTGTGGGCCCAGGACCGCAAGGGCCAGTGTGGCTGGGCAGAATGCCTGAGGGGAGGGTGCAGGAGGGCAGCATGGGGAGGCTGGCCTGGGACACACTTGAAGGCTGCACTGGTCAGTGGGCATTTTCAGCCCAGATTAAACCAGAAGCCAGTGATTGGCTCCTCCCACTAACCCCGTCTGACCTAGGCCCTGCCATCCCGGGGGAGCATTATTCACCCCTACAGGTGGCATCTGTCCCTGTGACCTCTCCTCCACCCTGTATTTCCAGCCTCGCCCCCGGTTTGGCTCCTTGTCCTTTCAGATTCTTCTTTCTGGAAGCTCTAGGGTTGCCCTGGAGGACTCGGTTTCTCTGGCATCTGCCCCAGGCCAGCCTGCTGCACACAGACACCACTTTGGGCCACTACCCTGTGCCAAACCCTCCTCCCCACTCCTGTCTCCACCCTCCTCCTCCTCTGTGCTGTTTCCCCCTTAATCACACACTGTCTTGTTTTCTTTGCAGCTGGGCCAAGTCTGAGAGTCGATCTCCAAACAGGGCAGTTCAGCACATGAGGGAGGGAGCCAGGTTTTCAACAAGATGCAGACTTAGAAGTTGACATTATCCGCTTCTGCTTGGACCCCTCCAGCGACGGGGAGCTCACTTCAAGACACTGTGACCCTACTGCTCCTTTCAGCTGGGCTAACGATTACCCCTTGTTTTTTGGTTTGTTTTTACCTTTTGGGGGTTTCAGTTGGCGGCCTGGGGTTGGACACCTGTGCGTGAGCCCCTCTGGGCCTCAGTGCCTCTTCTTCAGCGCCTAGATGGGGAGGGGGCAGTGAGGAGAAGCTGGCCTGGGTCTGAAGTTCAGGGGTGGCTGAGAATACTCTGCCCTTCGACCTGACCCTGGAGAACCTCCTCTTGGATTTCATCTTCCCTCAGTTCCTGGTCCCCCACCAAAGCTCCCTCCTCCCCCACTCTGCCTCCCCGAGCCCTGATCTCTTGCCTCCTCTCCCCTATTGCATTCTGGAGACCTTGACCAGCTCTGATTAAACCCCTTCTTGGTCGGGTTTCCCCGACCCTCCTCTTGCCTTAATCCCCCTCCCCTCCCGAGGTGGGGACAATGTTCTCATTGCAGTGGGAGGCTGGAGCTCCCTTCCCCCAGTCCTGTCCCGAGTTTCCTGCACTGCCAGGCCTGGTGCAGAATCTTCCTCCCCAGCGGTTCTGTGGCTCTGGTCCGGACTGCAGTGTCTTTGAGCCTCTCTTGCTCCGCACCCCTAGAGTCCTCACCACTGTCCTCTGGGGCTGGGCCCCTCCTCCCATCGACCCCACAGCAGCCTCCCTTGTGCTTCTGGCTCAGGTGAGGTGAGCGGGAGGGTGTGGAAGGACCCTGCATAGGTGGGTAGGGATGGGGGAGGGGTCTGAAGGGGGAGGGCAACAGGTGTCCTGTCCCCTCTGGCGGTTGGGGTTAGGATCTGGGATAGAGGCCCCCCTGCAGGGTGGTAGCAAGGGATGATCTGCCCAGGGCACTGGGGGTACTGGGAACAGGTCAGTAGGTCTGGGGAGAAAATGATACTGATGGTAAGGAGGTTAGGGGGTTCCCGGGCGAGCCCGGCTGGGGCAACAGCAGGGGTCTCTCCCCCGCGATGTGTGTGTGAGACCATGTAAGTAGATCGCACGCACATAGGCGACTTTGTGTGTGGTGTGTGTGCCCATGTGACCCTGCGTGTGGACATATGTGTGCCCGTGTGGCTGTGTGCGCGTGCACACGCACGCACGCGCGCGCGTGCCCGGGCTTGGCCACTGCTCCCAGCCCCTCCTCCCAGAAGGCAGGAGGGAGGCGGCCAGCACCGGGACGGCGCCAGCGCCGGAGGAGGAAATGCCGCGCGGAAGCGGCCCGGAAACAGCGGAGGCTCCATCCCATCCCAGCGATCCGGGATGGACCCACTGCTCCACGCCCAGACCTCCTGGGCCGGGCCCGGGAGACCCGGCCGCTCCGTGGAGGCCTAGGCTGAGGCCGCCCGGGCCGAGGCCTCCTCCAAGCGCTGCACATCTGGCGGGGCGGGAGGCAGACCCTGCCGGGAGAGCAGACAAAGGCCCGCCCGCGGCCTGCGGGAGGAGCGCGAGGAGGGGCCGGCGCCCCGGCGGGTCCCCCTCCGCTAGCCACTAATTAAAGGCCCTGAGCCCGAGGGGCCGGAGACACTCGGAGACAGACGGCTGTGGCCTCGGTGACCGACTCAAGGGAAGCGGGAGGTGCCACTCCCACACCCAGACACACAAACACACACTGGTAGCGACGCACACTCTCCAGGGTGACCACACCTGCGCGGCCGGGGACCGACAACAGGGACACCGCAGACCCACAAAGGGCTCCCATCCCAACACACCGACGCGCTCAGAGCACACACATCCGGAGGCAAACGCACAAGACACACAACCACACACTCCCCAGACCTATGTGCACACACACGTACACACTCATTCACGGAAGACAACACAGAGACAAACACACACTTGGGCCTACACACACAGACACGTACACACTTGTTGACACACTTGCATCAGACAACAGGCAGAGTCCCACAGAACTTGACATGCACACCAGACACACTCATATACGGGCATTTACACACTTGTTACACTCAGACACACAACTCACCGAGACATTTACACGCGCAGCAGGCACTTAACTGTGCACACACACGCGCTTACACTCACACCTCTGCAAACACCCTACACGATCGCACACAAATTCCAACACACCCAGACACTCACGGACATTTTCGTGCGGACACACACATGCAGACTCCCAGCACTCACACGTACGTGGATGCCCACACGCACCCGGACACACATACACACACGCAGCGAACACACCCAGACAGGCGCCCGTATGACCTGTGTCGCACAGACTTAGGGACATCACACACCGACACAACCCCCCCCCCCCCCAGGCTGGACGGTCCGACAGACCCAGGCCCGCGGCCGTCCCCACCCGACGCGGACACACAAGGTCCCCCGCGGCCGCCCCGCGCCGGCCGTCTCCCCCGGGGCGCCCGCCGGCCCCACCGAGCCCGCTCCCCGCCGCGCCGCCCGCGCCGTTACCTGCGGCCGGCAGCCCGCCCGGGGCCTCCGTCCGCCGTCTCCGCCGCCGTCTCGCCGCCCTGCGCAGGAAGGGAGGGAGCGAGCGCGGCGGCGTGGCCGGGGGAGGGGGCGCGGGGAAGGCACTTCCTGAGCCGCCTGCCAGGGTTATAAAAAACCCCCAAACCGCGCGCGGCCAGAACCCCGCCCGCCGCCGCCGCCCGGCCTGGGCCGCGGGCTGGACCCGAGCCAGGGACCCGGGAGCTCGGGCGGCCCCGCCCGGACCGGCCCCGCCGTGGGGGCTGGGTGGGGGGCGGACGGCGGGGGGCGGGGGGGGGAGTAAGGTGGCAGGTGGGGGAGGGGAGAGCGGCGGGGTAGGGGGAGGGGAGGGAGGAAGAATTGGGTAGGGGTAAGGGGAAAAGGAGGGAGAGGAGTCGGGGTGGTTGGGGGAGGGGAGATTGAATGGAAAGAGGCGGGAGGAGGTGGAGGATGGAGGAGGAGGCACGGTCGTGTGTGGGGGGGTAAGGGCAAGGAATTGGGCGCGGAGGGGAGGAGGGAGCGGGTGGGGGAGGGGAGAGCCCACTCTCGCCGGCATCGCCCGCATCGCCAGCGTCGACAACAGCTGTTATTTATTGAGGGCTAGTCCGGCTCAAACAAGCATTTATTGGGCGCCACCCGTGAATAAATCTCCACCCGCCCCTGCCCTCCCAGAGCTCCCCTATGGGTGGGGGGGTTGACCTGCCTTGGGTCTGGCTGGTTCCATTTCACAGAAGAGAAAACCGAGGCTAGAGATAGGGAGAGTGACATTTTCCTGAGAGCAGGGGCCCAGGGGGTTTTATTCAACCCCTCCCCCCCCCCCCCCCCCCCCCCCCCCCCCCCCCGCCGTGGGTTCTCAATAGATGTGGAGCTAACACATGGATGGGGCTGACCTGCACAGTCAGGGCAGGAGTGAAAATCCAGCCCAAGGTGGCTGGGGGGGGGGGCGGCTGGTGCTCCTGGAGCTTGGCAGGGCGGTGACCCCCCAACCTCACAGCCCCAGGCATTTTCCAGACTTGACCCCCAGGGAACTAGGCAGAGCCTGGACTGGCCTCACCCTCTGTTTTTCTTTTTTTGAGTCTCCCGCATCGTGGGTAATGACAGCCTTAGGGCTGGTGGGGGGAGGGGCTCATTCAACAGCAAACATTTGTTCCCTTTGTCCTGAATTTGTAAGGTTAGGTCAGGGCTCATGCATACAGCAGGTACTCCATAAATACCAGACTGCTCCTGGAGCTCCCGTCACATTGTGGCCAGACCAGATAGACAGTCTGCCCTTGGGTTTGCTTACCCACACCCTCCATTGCCTCTTGGGCCCCCATGGAGGAACAAGTCCAAGTAAGCCCCCTCTGGCCCCTGCCAGCAGTCCCTCCATTTTATGAGGGCCCCCCGGAGCCCACCCTGAGCTGCCTTGGCATTTACCTCTTTCTCTAAAGAGCTGGCTGCCTTGGCATTCTCAATTTCCCTAATGCTGAACGCTCCCACCTGTAGCCAGGGGCTCCTACAGCCCCTGGGTCTTTAGCCTGATGCTAGGTGGCCAGACAGTGCTGGAAATTTCAGGGCTGCTTTGAGCCAGGAGCTCTCAGGCTCTGCCACTTACTAGCTTACTAAACTTCTAATTATTCTGTGAAAGTGGCTATTTGCATCCATTCCTCTTTCCTATCACCCTGCAACCGGAGATGTCCCCATGGGGTCTCCCTCTCCCCTGGGGGTGTGGCTGGATAGGGCATGTGACTCAGCCCTAAGCCACTCCCACATCTCCATCTCTGGGCCTGTGGGGGGCCGTTGGCTGGGGGATGGACATGTCCATGCTTTTGCAGGGAACTCTGGGAACTTTGGAGGCTTGACTAGCATTTGGAGCAGGGTCCCCATCTTAGACAACAGGGAGAGGCTTCTTGTAAGAACAAAGCCACTAGGTGGAGGAGGGTTATGGCCCCAGGGCCATCGGTTCAGCCTTGAGCAAGCTGTTCCTGAAGCCCACAACTGGGCTTTCATTCATGAAATCTTTATTGAGTACCATTTTGTGCCAGGTGCTGGTCCAGGTACTGGGGACATGGTCCGCAACAACACGGCAACCCCACTGAGGTCACCATCCTACCTCTTCCCCCTGATGTTGCCATGGCCACACCACCTTGTTCTTCTAGTTTCATCTCACACACCAACCCTCCCCCCACCCCTACCCCCCGCGGAGTCCTGCCCCTTCCCCACTTTCAGACTGCGTTCACACACCTTCTCTCCCATTTCCTGATTTATTTGACTCTTAGCACGAGTCACCACCTGACACTCTAGAATCCTTATTTTTGTTGGTTCTTTCTCCCTCACCATAATGCCAGCTCTGAGGGAAGAGGTTTTCATCTGTGTGGTCCACAGCAGTATCCTCAGTCCCTACAACAGGGTTGGGCACACAGGGGACACGAGGTATTGAGTAACTAGGGAGCCAGCCAAAGGCTCCCCCCCCCCCAGGACGTGATATTGACATTTGAATGTTAAGAAGGAGGCTGAGGGGGGCTCCTGGGTGGCTCAATGGGTTAAAGCCTCTGCCCTCGGCTCAGGTCATGATCTCAAGGTCCTGGGCTCGAGCCCGGAGCATTGGGCTCTCTGCTCACCAGGGAGCCTGCTTCCCCCCCCTCCTTCTCTGCCTACTTGTGATCTTTCTCTCTCTGTCAAATAAATAAAATCTTAAAAAAAAAAAAAAAAGGAGGCTGAGGGCGTGAGGGCTTTCTAGGAGGAAAGCAAATGCAAAGGCTGTTATGGCCAGCACATAGTCTTTTGACTTAAACAAGCTTGGACGGACTTAAAAAGTGGTGTTGTTGTTGTTGTTTTTGGTAACTTAGAACCTTTAGCGAGGTCGGGCTCTCCTGGACGGATGCAATACTCAGTGCGGCCACAGGAGGGCCCCCCCGGAATCCCGTTGCTGCCCCGGGGAAGGTCGGAACCGAGGAAATCAGAGACGATGACAAGCACGTGACCCAACGATGGCGCACTTGCTTTGAGGCGAGCGCTCCTGAGGCAGGCACCGTTATCATACCCATTTCCCAAATGAGAAAACCGAGGCACAGAGAGGCTGAGTCACTTGCGCAAGGATGCTCAGCTACAGGTGGCAGAATCAGAAAAGAACAACCAAAGTAAACCACCCCGAGGGCAGGCAGGCGAGCTTGAGGGCGAAGATCCGGGATCATTGCACTGAGGCGGGGGTGGGGGGGGCGGACGGGGGCGGTGAACCCCTTTCTCAGGGGCTGGAACCCCCACCTCCAACCTCCATGCTAGGTGTTTTCCCCTTAAACATTGAGATGAATCTCGCTTGCCCCGAGACCAGGTGAAATACCCCCCATCCCTCCCCATTAGGGGGTCAGGCAGGGCTCCTCCCTGGAAGGCGCGGTTAATAGCAGGTCTGAGGGACCAGTGGGAGTTAACAATGCCCTACTGAATACTTGGAAGCTGCTAAGAGAGGTGTCAGCACAGAAACGACTGGGTAACTTGTTGCTTGAGGAGCAGGTGCTTGCTAACGGGACTGTGGTTAACATTTCGCCATTTATCAGTGCTCCAAATCAATATATGGCATGCCTTAAATTTACCCGGTGCTCTGCATCAGTTCTGGCTCAGTGAAGCTGGGGATCAAAGGTAAAACAAAACAAAAGACAAAAAACCAAACCCTGCCGGGCAAATACAACACAACCCTCCCACCTACCCCCATTTGCAGCCCCGAAAATTTCTCCCTACTGCAGCCATCCCCCAGTCCCCCGTTCCGGCACCGAAGGGTCTCCCTTCTCTCCTCCCCAGGTTTGGGGCCTGCTCTTGGGCATATCGCTCTTGATTTCGGTGTGATGATGTGAGGGCTGGCCTCACAGTTCCTCGTCTGCGACTCAGCTGTCCCCCTCTGCCACTCGCCAAGCATGGGCCCAGTCATTTTCCCCCCAGCCCAGCACGCCGTGATACAGATTTCCGATGTGGCTCCTCTCTTGTCCCGCCCCATCTGTGATCTCTGTGCCGCCCCGGACACTCCAGGCGAGTGGCCCGTCCCCAAGCCTTCTCCTCTTGTTCAGCCACGCTTGGGCAGAGGATGAAGAAGATCCCCCCTTCCCCTTCCAATGGGGGACCCCAGGGGTTGTGACCGCCTTACATCTTGCCCATGTGTGTAACGGGGGAGGGGGTGGTGAATGAGGGGGGCAGGGTGGGGGGCTCTCTGGCTGGGCATGTGGCTTTGGCCAAGTCCAAGTTGGCTGAAAACAAGCTCTTAGCATTGGGGATCGTCTCCCATCAGGGTGTGGGGGGGGAAGTCATGCCCCGATGGAGCAGCACCTCCCACCCCCTTCTCCAGGGTGGCCCAGGTCCACTGGGGGGGACCTGGAGGCTGCTGGGGAGAACCCAATGGGATGAGGGGGCCTGGGGTGGGTGGGGTCCTGCTGGAGAAAGAAGCAGAAGCAGTGGACATCCTGAGGGATGAGCGGTGACGTTTCCACTTGAGAAGGTGCGTCGAGGGGTAGCATCCAGGGGACACCCGGTTCCTGGGCTTCTGCTGGGCCCCATCAGGGGAGCCGCCTCAGCCCTGCGGAGCAGAGAGACCTCTAGAGAAAGCAAATACGTGCTCGGGTTCTTAGACCCTGCGAATACCAGGGTGCTTCAGCAGGACTGTGGATCCAAAGAACAAAATGCTGATGATCCCCAAGGAGGGGTGGGGGGCTCTGAAAGTTAATGGGGGGGGACTGGAGAGATGGAGCAGGGAGCCTCCTAACTCCTGCTTAACTGCCGTGTGTCCCTGACAAATTGCTTGGGCTCTCTGAGCCTCATTTCGTGCAGCTGTTAAATGTGAATGCAAATATTGGCGCTCAGTCTGTGCTTAGCCCCTGGCTGTCGGAGGAGAGGCTGGGACAGGTATTGCAGGTAGAGTCTTGGCGGGATGGTCAACAGCTCAAGACTAGTTTTGTTGCTCTTTTCTTGTCCGGGATAATGCAGCACAACTCTAAATGCGTAGTGAAAGCTTGCCTCGCTGTTAGGGCCCAAGACCCCTGGGATGGCGGGTCCTCAGGGGCCCCCTGCCAACGCAGAGCCTCTTTTTCCTTCTCTAACTCGTCCTCCAACCTCACCTGGGCAGCCCTGGCGGGGCCAGTGGGCCGGCAGGCAAACGTGGTGTTTAAGATCCTGAGATCTCGAGGTCACCACCTGAGCAAAAACCAAGAGCCAGAGGCTCAACTGACTGCGCCACCTGGGTGTTCCCATGATATTGATTGTTATTGCTAGCTTGGGTTTCAGGCTCCAGACCCTTCTGGGGGCTCTAGCAAGCAGACTTCTCCATGCAGGTCACCCCCTGCCCCGTCCCAGAGTATAGGGTCAAGGCAGTGGTTTCAACCAGGGGCACTTCTGCTCCCCCCTCCACCAGGGAACATCTGGCAATGTCTGGGGACATTTTTGGTGGTCATGCCGGAGGGAGATGCTACTGGCATCTGGGGGGTAGAAGCCGGGGGTGCCGCCAAATACCCTGCAGAGCCCAGGACCTTCCCCATCACCGAGATGGTCTTGGACCCAAAGGTAAACAGTATGGAGCAGAATTTGATATTTTATAACCCACCTTAATCAACCTTTACTTTGAGCCCTCATCCAGCTATGGGGGGAGAAAGTGTGATCTGAATGGATTCAGTCTCCCGTCTCCCACCTCGAGGTGTGTGTGTAGGGGGTGAGTTAAGAGAAGGATAAGGAGCCAGGCAGCCTGGGTGGGAATCTGGCTTTGCCATTTACTGGCTGTGTGCCCTTGGGACAGTTACTTAACCTCTCTGAACATCGGGACAATACTAGTACCCACCTTATAAGGGGTTCGTTATGAGAACAAAATGGCCAATGTGTATAAAGCACTGAGAACAGGACTTGGCACCCTACGAGTGCACACTAAAGCCAATCAATGTGACGGTGACAATCCCCAGCGTGGCGAGAGACTGATCCAGGGTCCCCCCCGCTTAGTGCTACTGACATTTTGCACTGGAGAGGTTCTAGGGGGCTGCGCTATGCACTGTGGGTGTTTCGCGGCATCTCTGGCCTCCACCCACCAGCTGCCAGGAGCACCCCCAATTCTGAAAGCCAAAACCCTCTCCAGACATTGCTCAGTGTCCCCTGGATGTGGGGTGGGGGGCAGCATTGGTTGGGTGACAGCGACTGGCCTGGTCCTCGGCTGTCTTCTGTCCACACTGGCATCCACTGGCACGCGCTGGGTCCCTCTTAGCCCACCACTGATCCCTGATTCCAGTCCCCACCCATCTGCCCCCCGCCCCGTGTCAGAAATAATACACGACAGTGTCCATCACTGTCCACGGAGCATCGTGTCCACTAAGAGCTAACTCCGGTCATTGGTCTTTCTGATGTCACCACATCGTGGGCTGACAGTGCCCGGGATGTCCCCACGATAGCTCTGTTGATGGGCACAGCGGCTCCCGCCACGGCCAGGGGAAAGGAGCAGGAGACAGGGCTCCGGGGCGGGGGCGGGGGCGGGGGCCAGTTTGAGATCCTGGATGGAGGACTGGGGAGGTCAGAGAGCCAGAAGTGGGAGCAAGGTGGCGGCAGGGAAGGCTGAATTCCCTTCCAGGCTCTTGGGGGACATTTCTGGTCTCTGCCTGAGGTGGCACGCAAGATCCCCAGGCCTGGCTTGTGTCCCCCTTGTCTCCGCCGTCCCTCCAGTCAAATGGACTCACTCTCTCTGAAGCTTGACGGCCGCATTGCCCCTCTGGGCTTTCACAGTGGGCATTTAATTGGGGCCTTGGATGCTCAGAAGGTGTTCCATGGAAACGTGGCCAAACCGCGGATTAAGCAAAGCTCAATGGGGCTGTGCCGTGCAGGTCTTAGAGGTTTTCCTATGCTCATGTGTTTTGCTCAGCTTTCTGGAACGTATCTGCCCCCTTGACATTTCTGGCCCTCTGAAGCCCTTTCGGGGTGCTCGGGGTTCCTGGAAGAGATAAAGGAAATACTGCTTTAGCCCAAAGGGGAAACTGGAATGGCAGAATTTCAGGCTGAGGCTCTTGGCCAAGTATCAAAGCTTTCTTCCTCCTCCTCTTCCCAGGACCTGGGCACTGAGGACATGGCTGGTGTCCCACGGCTCTCTCTGGGGCGGCCCAGTGGGGTTGCGAACTCTGGGCAGCCAAATTAGAAGCTCAGGATGGGGCTGGATGGGGCCAGCCCGGGCAGGACTGGGGGCTGGGCTGGCGGGAGGAACGGGCGCATGGGGGATGGAGGGGCAGGACTCCTGGGCTGGACAAGGTCCCTGCATCTCGGGGTGGGGGGGCTTGGGGGTTCTCGGGGTGGGCGTGTCTTCTGGGAAAGCTTGTGGAGTCCTCTGGGATGAAGCCCAGGGTTTAGTTCAGGAGAGAAACATCCGATCACCCCTGGGGCCCCAGTCCAGGGTCACAGTGGGAAGCTGAAGGTTGGCCCCGCTCTTCCGACAGTAAACATGGGCGGCTGGCCTGGCTTCCCCTCGCTCTAGCTGCCTGGCCGTGGCCCAGCCCCCTCGTGCAGTCTCCCAGCCTCCACCTCCTCTGTCCGCCCCTTCCAGCCTCCCCCAGCGCCTCTGGTCGTGGTGACCTCGGGGACCTGGTCACTCCAGGCCGTGGCCCCGGTGTGTCCCTGAGGGGCACAGGCTGTGAAGGCCCAGGGAGGCGGAGGCAGACGGAGGCTGCCTGCCCCTGGGCGGGCCGCAGTGTGGTTGTTATGATGACTGCTGTCCTTGGCATTGCCATCGGGATGGGGAAGCCGGGACAAAATTGAGAAAGCAGAGGAAATGCACCGTCTCCAGGACGCCTTGACCTTGGGCCCTTGACAGGGGCCCCAGGCTCGGCCCCATGCCATCCCCCCCCCCACCTGCGCCCGCTGCACCTGTTGGTGCCATGGGCGGAGAGCTCTCCGAAGCACAGCCACCCCCGTGGGCTCTCTGCTCCTGGGACCAGCCCCCCCCTCGGTGCCCCCGTTCTCTGTGCAGAGCAGCTCTACCAGGTCTGCGGGGCAGGGCTGGTGGATTTGGGAGGACGGAGAGGAGCGGAGATAGTGCGCCCAGGGGAGGACGCAGTGCGACAGGGTGGTGGACGCGTGCCAGGAGGAAGGTGCAGAGGGCCAGGCTGGCCGGTGCAGAGGGCGGAGCACGGTAGTACCTTCGGGGAGGAAGGCAAGAGGGAGCCACGGCAGGGTCTTGTTCTGTTTTCAATTGTGGTAAAATTACATAACATAAAATAAAATTTACCATTTTACCCATTTTTTTTTTTAAAGATTTTATCCACCCATGAGAGAGAGAGAGAGAGAGCGCACAAGCAGGGGGAGCAGCAGGCAGAGGGAGAAGCAGACTCCTCACTGAGCAGAGAGACCAATGCGGGACTTGATCCCAGGACCCCGGGATGTTGACCTGAGCTGAAGGCAGATGCTTAACCGACTGAGCCACCCCCCCCAGGCACCCCTCCCCCATTTTAACCATTCTTAGGTGTAGGGCTCTTAAGTGACATCGAGTAATTCAGAATGTTGCACAACCGTCACCACCGTCCATCTCCCGAACTTGTTCATCTTCCCAAATAGAAACTCTGTCCCCATGAAGCCCTGACTCCCCATCCCCCTTTCCTAACCCCCACCCCCCCGGCTCCCACCGCCATCTCCTCCCTGTCTCTGCAGTTGGGACTCCTCTGGGGACCTCCTGGGAGTGGGGTCCTGTGGGCTGGGTCCTCCTGGAACCTCTCTGGCTTCTTTCACTTTACATGTTTTCAAGGTTCCCCCATGGCATAGCGTGCATCAGAGTGTTACTCTCCCCCCCCCAAGATTTTTATTTATTTGAGAGAGAAGGAGAGGAGGGAGAGGGAGGAGCAAACTCTGCGCTGAGCATAGAGCCTGACACAGGGCTCGATCCCAGGACCCATGAGCTCGCGACCTGAGCCGAAATCACGAGTGGGAAGCTTAACGGACGGGGCCCCCCCCCCGGGGCCCCCAGAGCTCACTCTTTTTATGCCTGGATGGCGAACATTCCCTTGTCCGGACAGACCACATTTCTTTGATCTGTTCACCTGTCAATGGACATGGAGTTGTTGCCACCTGCTGGATTAGCGCACACAAAGCCCCTTGGGGTGGCCGCCCGGGAGCGGAGTGACTGGGTCACGTGGTGGCTCCCGGTATAATTTTTGGCGGAACCGGCCAGCTGTTTTCCATTGCAGCTGTTGGGCTTCACCTTCTCATATGCCCGGCACGGGGTTCCGGTTTCTCCACATCCTCACCAACACCTGGCATGTTCGTCCGTCCTTCCTTCCTTCCTTCCTCCCTCCCTCCCTCCCTCCCTCCCTCCCTCCTTTCTTTCTTTCTTTCTTTCTTTCTTTCTTTCTTTCTTTCTTTCTTTCTTTCTTTCTTTCTCTCTCTCTCCCTCCTTCCTTCCTTCCTTCCTTCCTTCCTTCCTTCCTTCCTTCCTTCCTTCCTTCCTTCCGATTTTATTTATTTACTTGTCAGAGAGAGAGAACACAAGCAGGGGGAGCAGCAGGCAGAAGGAGAGGGAGAAGCAGGTTCCTTGTGGAGTAGGGAGTCCACTGAAGTGGGACTCGATCCCAGGACTCTGGGATCATGACCTGAGCTGAAGGAAGACCCTTAACCGACTGAGCCACCCAGGTGTCCCTCCTTTTTTTTTTTTCTTTTTAAGATTTATTTATTTATTTCAGAGAGCACGAGCAGGAGGGGCAGAGGGAGAGGGAGAGGGACAAGCAGACTCTGTGCTGAATGTAGAGCCCGTCGTGGGGCTCAATCTTAGGACCCTGAGATCATGACCTGAGCTGAAACCAAGAGTCAGTCACTTAACGGACTGAGCCACCCAGATGCCCCTTTAATAGTGTCTTTTTGATGCAAAAAGTTCTTAACCTGATGAAGTCCATTTTATCCATTTTGTCTTCTGTTGCCTGTGCTTTTGGTGTTATATGCATGAAATCCTTGCCAAGTTCAACGTCATGAAGATTTTTCCTAATGTCTTCTTTTAAGAGTCTTATAGTTTTAGCTCTTCAGGTTAGGTCTTTAATCCTACAGTAGGTTCTTGAGCAAGGAACATCCCAGGGAAGACTTGCCAGGCAGTACCTTGAGACCCTAGAGCACAGGTCATGCGGGAAACAGACTGGGGGGTTCAGCCAACCACCCCTGATGCGGGTGTATCAGTATTTCATTGTTCCTTTTTATTGCTGAGGGGTTTTCTGTGGTGTGGCTATACCACCTCTTACCAGCTCATTTGTTGAGGGACATTTGACTTGTTTCCAGAATTTGGAAATTATTAATACAGTGGCTATGCACATCCATGTGCAGGTTTTTGTATGAGCATAAAGTTTTCATTTCTTTTGGATGAATACCTAGGAGTCTTGACTCTCTCCCTCCCCTCCCACCTCTCTCTCTCTCTCTCTGTCTCTGTCTCTCTCTCTCTCTCTCTCTCACACACACACACACACACAGCTTTGGGATATAGTTTGGGATGTAGTTGTAATGTGTATCAGTGCCTTCTTTGCCTGGTTGGGTAATATCCCATTTTACGTATGTAGACACTTTGTCCATTTATCCAGTGATGGTCCCTGGCTTGTTTCTACCTTTGGCTCCTGTGAATAGTGCTGCTGTGAACTATTCCTATACAAGTATTTTTTTTTTTTATTACCTGTTTTCAGTTCTTTTTGGTAGCTACCTAGGAGTGGAATTTCCAGGTCATATGGAAACTCTATGTTGAATATTTTGCGGCATGGCCAAACAGGTTTGGGGCACCTGCAAACAGCCCGCCACTTTGCATGCCCGTAAGCACAGTAGGAGGGTTATGACTTCTCTGTATTTGCCAACACCTGTTATCTGACTTTTGGACTCCAGTCATCCTAGTGGGTGTAAAGCGCTATCCCATCGCGGTTTTGACTTACACTCTGATGACTAGTGATGCTGAGTACCTTTTCATGGTGGCTGTTTGTAGGTCTTTGGAGAAGTGTCTGTTTAGGTCCTCTGCCTTTTTTTAAAATTTGTGGATCTGGTTAGAATGAAGATTCTGGTTCCTCTTTTAGCCAGTCTGACCCAGACCTTATCTAATTACAATTCCTTCCCTTTCCCCACTCCCCCGGCCCAGCCCCACCCCTGCATGTCCCTGGGCACCCAGGGGGACCGGGGCCCACCTCAATCTATGAAAGCTTCCTCATACTCCCATTGCACAGCAAAGAAAGACCCCGAAGGACCCTTTCTCAACACAGATCTGCACCAGGGGGACCCCGTTGAGCTCACCCTCGTAGAGAAATGAGTGGTGGCTAATGTGGGGACACGAATGTTCTCAACATTACAAAAACTTTCAAACATACAGAGGAATGGAAAGAATTGTGCACCGGCCTGCACACCCTTAGATTCTACAATGAGCACATCGCTGTATTCACGTTATCACGCATCTCTCCAGCCATCCCTCCCTCCCCCCTTCTTCCACCTGCCAGTTAATGGTGTTTTGCATCACTATCAGTATCAGTCACCCTAAACACGCACACTGCTACCTAGAGTTCAATATTTCCCATTTCTTTATTGGGAAGGGGGTGAAATTTCCCTGCTAGAAACAGACACGTCTTCAGTGCACGTTCCCCGTGTTTTGAGAAATGCAGACGCCTGTGTAACTCAACCTGTAGATGAAGACAGAGAACATCAACAGTATCCCCAGAAAGTGGGAGGTAGACAGTCTTCAGTTAGCTATCTTGCTAGGTATCTGTTTAGATGTCCAAGAGTGTTTGATCCTCTCGCCCTCAAATAGGATCATACCGATTTCCTCTTGTTCTCCCATGAGTAGATGTGGACCTATTTCCATTCCAGCCCTCAGTCTCATGTCTCACTCCAACCTGCTATCGATGGACATTCGGTTCAGCTCATGGTTTCTAGAAACCTGGCCATCATGGGGGAGGAGAGGGGCAAGGGAGAGGTTTCCAGGATGGTAGGGAATTTCTAAGGCCGAGGAGGAAGAAAGCAAGGCTGTGGAGCAAAGCCCACTGGTGGGCAAAGACTGCTCTCCACCTGGTCTGCTCTCCTCTGGCTGCGTGGGGAGATAGCTCCTCTGTCCTCCTGCTCACCAGCTCCTCCTCCCTTCTGATCCGGGCTCAAAGCCACCTCCTGAGAGAAGGGGAGGGTCCCAGCCACAGGCGCCTGTCTTCTCTCTCCCTAGTGCCTGTTTTTTTCCTTTACAGCACTTACCTCCATCCATCATTATTATTTTTTGGCTCTAACTGGTACATCACACTCTGTTCTCCCACCTGAAGTGAAGCTTCAAGAGGGCAGAGGCTGTGCGTGCCTTCTCCCCGCCCCGCCTCACCCCTCCCCGCCCCACCTCCCCAGCTCCAATACCAGGTCTAAAACACGGTAAGAGTCCAACACGTGTCTGTGCAGGGGACAAACGGTTCCCGGTACTGGGGGATGGGGACCGGCGGGGGTGTCTGGGAGCTCTGTACGAGCTCAGCTCTCCGGAAAAGTGAGAGGTGAGCTTGGGAGTCCCGGGTCTGAGTCCAGCCGACTGGGGCTCCTCTCCAAATCCACTCCGGCAGGCTCTCTACCTTTCGGCTCTGCTACTTCTGCTCCAGATGGAAGGGGCTCAGGAAGGGGAACAGAGGGCTTCACGTACCCCAAAGCCTCCAATCTCCCCTCGGGGTCCAGCGGGGCTCGTACTGGGCGCTGGAAGGCGGCGGGGACGCGGGGCTCGCCCCTGCTCTTCTTCCTCCGCGGCGTGTCGCGCGCGTGGAGGCCCCGAAGCACCCGAGCGAGCGGGCAGGTAAGGCCCGCCTGCCCTTCCGCAGAGAGCCAGGCCCTCGGGCGCGGGGCGGGGAGGCCCTCTCGGGCTTGCGGCGCGTGCGCTCCCACCGCTTCCCCGTGGAACCTGCCGGCTCTTCCAGCCACCCGACCGTGAACCCTGCGCGAGTTGCTTCCGGGGAGGCCCGCCGAGGGAGAGGTCTGGGCCGCGGCGGGGACTCGGAGGGGGCGGAGAGGCTGAGCGGCAGAAGAGACCCGCGGGGGCGGCAGGGACCCTGATGGCCGGAGGGAACCCGGCGTCTTCGCCAGCTGGCGCCACGATGTCGTGAGCCACCACGTGCCTGGTACTAGGAAGCCGGAGAGGAGGGGGGTCCGGAGGGCGGGGCCTGGGCGTGCGTGGGGGCGGGGCCAGGGGGCAGAGGGGCCGTGGCGCGCCCTCCCGGGAGGCGGGGGACTGGGCCGGCGAGGAGGCCTAGGAGGCGTGGGCTCCAGGGTTGGGGGTTTCTCCCACAGCCTGGGCGATGCCTTGGTGCTGAGTTTCTGCACCCGCCCGGGAAGCTGAGGGAGGCCGGGAGGGGGCGGGGCTCGGGCTGAGGGAGGAGCCTGAGGACTCCCTGGGCTCAAGGGAGGTGGGAGGCAAAGGGGGGCGGCGCGCGGTGAAGGGAGGCTGTGCTCCTCTGCAACCTCAGCGGTGCCACGGTGCGCGGTACCCGGAAGCCGGAGAAGCGCGGGGCCGGGCTGGGGTGCAGGCCTGGGTGGAGGAAGGGTCACGGAGACGGCGGGGACTGTCCCCAACAGCCTGCACCACGCACCCTAGGGAGATTGAGAGCGGCCGGGAGATGGGGAGGGGCTTCACGTCGTTGTGCCCTTGGCCACGCCAGCGACTCTTCCCGGCCTGCCTTTCCCAGGGCTCCGCGCTGGACCTGCCATCATGAGCCCAGACCCCAGGGCCCTCGAGCGGATACCCTGGTACCACCACAGCCCGACGCAAGAGGCGGATGAGCTCCCATTACCCCGGGGTGCAGACCAAGGCCTGGTTCCTGCCTGGGGTCTGGGGGCCTGGGGAGGGGAGGGCTGGCGCCAGGAGCCTGGGGGCGGTGTGTGCCTGGGGTGAGTCGGTGCCGCTGCTTCTGGCTGCCGGGGTTGCATGCGTTTCTGCGTGTGTGCTGGTGTTCGCGTGGCTAGCCTCTGTGTGCATTTGCGGGAGGTGTCCACGGATGTGTTCAGGGAAAAGGAGCATGGTGCTTGGAAAGACTGCAGAGTCCGGCTGCTGGGCTGGGAATCTGGCTTCTGCCACTTAAGACCCTGGGGCTTAGATGAGTTGCCCATTTTTTCCTGCATCGGTGTCCTTTTTCCTTGTGGATTCATTCATCCACCAAATATTAACTGAGCACCTACGGTGTGCTAGGCACTAGTCCAGGTCCTGGAAGCCGCAGCAGTGAGCAAAAGTCACAAATGAGCTCTGATGAGTCAGGCCAGCAATAAAGAAAGAATTAAGTACACAGTATGGTGCACGGTGGTAAGTGTGGTGCGTGTGTCCATGGGGAAAGGGTTGCAGTTTTAGCCTGAGAGGCCTTCCTGGGAAGGTGACGCTTGGATAGAGTCCTATGAGGTGAGGAGTGAGGGCTTCAGTGGAGGAAGAGCATCAGCCTGTGCAAAGGCCCTGGGGCAGGTCAGGCCTGGCTTGATGGAGGCACAGGGAGGAGGCCTGAGGAGGTGTGTGGGGCTGGAGCAGAATGAGCTAGGGGGAGAGGGGGACATGAGGGCAGGGGCTCTCTGGTGACAGGGGTGGTGACAGGGTGACAGGGGCTGGGCCTGCAGGGCCTTGTAGGCTGTGGGGCGGGGCTTGGCGTTTCCCCATGGAAGGGTGTGGAAGCTCCTCCCTTTGGCTTTCTTGGAGATGATGATAGCATTTACTCCAAGGATTTGTTATAGGAATTACATGAATTAATATGTGTAAAGTGATAATACAGTGTCTGGGGCTTACTAAGCATACATTACGTAGTCGGTTATTATTACATGTGGTAGACGTGTGGGTCCTGGGGTGTGTCCGAACCACAGCTGAGCGGGGCGGCTGCTAGCGAGTTTGTTGTTGCGAAACAATCTCTAAAGCTATTTCAAAAACTCTGCTGGGTGTTTGAAAGCCCCGCCGGGGTTACTGCTTTCTGGCTTGGACGGGCTCTTTTGTCTAACAGATGTTATCCAGATGTCAGCTGGGGTCACTTGGGCCTCGGAGATTTGGCGCCCGCCTCTCTCCCACGACCTGCGGGAAGCCCAGTGCCCTCCCGAGATGTCTGCAAATTCCTAGGGCCTCTGTTCCCATGGTTCCTTCTTGGCCTGAGCTGCTGCGCCATGAACCCTCGCTCTCGCTCACCTAGCTGGGGCCTGCCCTGTGGGGAAACCGTCCTGTGCTCCCGATTCCTCCAGACCACCTGCATGGGACGCTCGCCCATGCAGCCCACTGCCTGCAGGTCCTGTGCAAGGTGCTACGCCCTCCCTAAGATGCCGCCGTCCTGACGGTTTTTAGCGTTGTCTGAGCTTCCACGATGAGCTTCTGTAAGACGTTGCTTGACGAAAATTCCACCACCCAAAGGAAAGGTTTGCATGGCTCTTGTCTACCCCTGCAAGAGTTATGAGCAGATGAAAGTGAACCGCGTGGTCGTATGAAGAGGCGTCTCACTCAAGACACCCGGGGCCACGGGTGGGAGCAGCCGTAGGTGTTTCTGACGTCAGGGTGGCTTGAAGACTTGGAGGCAGGTGGGAGCACCAGGGTTGGCTGCAGGAAATTGAGGCAGAGGGAGATAGGAGCTGGCACAGAGCCGACAGCAGGGCTGGCGGTGAGCAGTTGTGAAAGACAGTGACGCTTCCCCCCCACCTCTGGGGAAACTTGGAGACCAGAAACAGTTACGATGATGAGCCAGACTCCTGGAAAATTAGGCCAGGGTTGCTCCAGACAGAATCTGCTGTCGGTTCTTCTGGAAGTTCCTGTAATAAGCCCTGATTGCTTTTTTGGGGTGTGGCTAGTCAGGGCTCAGGGGTCAAAGCTGAAGCAGTAGAACCTCTCACGGGGTAGGGGTGCGAGGAACCTCCCCGGGGCGGTCACGATGTGCTGGGAAAAGCCCAGAACTGGTCTAGTTCCAAGACTAGGGTGCAGGGGGTGTCAGAAAGATGCATTCTGCTCAAGCCTGGAATCGAGACCAGGGTCTGGTTTAACCTTGACCACAATTCAGTGCGGCCATGACGTGGACTGGATCGCACCCAGGCCTGGTCTCTGGGCGGCTCGCTAGGTTTCCACGTAATTGTAATCGTCGCCTTTGGTGTCGACTTGAAGAGAACCTTGACCCTTGGAATGGGCCTTCGGAAGTGTGCGGTCTGGTATGTCCTCACCTTCCTGGATCACAGACTCTTTGGACTATCTAACCAAATCTACAGACCACCTCTGACTCAGGGCCTTCTCCTTCGCCCACAAATATATTTACCCAGATGATATTTTGGACAGTGGTATGGTTGCCCAATCCAGGTTGAGCATCTCTGATTTTACTTTGGGTGTCTCATTGGATGCGAGAGGAAACAGTCCCAAGAGCGTGGCGCCTTGCCTGGAGTCACGCGGGTAGTGACAGAGCTAAGCATCGGTCCCAACACAGCAACTGACCACGGAGTCGGAACTCGACGCAAGCCCTGGGTCCACCCCTTACCAGCAAGACATGTAATCGCCCTGTGCCTCAGTTTCCCCATCTGCAAAATTGAGCTAATAATGTCTATTTTTAAAGATTTCTTTATTTTGGTGAGAAAGAGACAGTGGGGGGAGGGGCAGACGGAGAGGGAGAGCGAGAACCCCAAGCCGACTCCATGCTGAGTGTGGAGCCCAATATGAGGCTTGATCCCGTGATCCCGAGATCATGATCCGAGCTGAAGTTAAGAGTTGGACACTCAACTGGGTGAGCCACCCAGGTGTCCCAGTAAGTTTTTTTTTTTTTTGTAAGTGGAGACACAGGTTGATTCCTTAGCCTGTCTAGCTTATGTAGAAGTTTGAGCCAAGGAGTTCCTGCTACTTAGTGCTTCCGTGGTGAATAAAGCAGACTTTGTGGCACTGAGCACATGAGTGTCTTTGTCCCTGCGGTTATTGTCGGGGACCTCGTGGTTGTTCTTTCATGAGTGGGTGTGTCCTCTTCTAAAGAGGGTGTGTTTGAACATTGTATCAGTTCGCTTTAGCTGGGTAACAAAGGACCCCAGAATGCAGTAGCTTAAACCAATACGCATTTAAGAACACCTGATTCTGTGGGTTGGCAGTTTCGGCTCGGCAGGGTGGTTCTTCTGCTGGCCGTGCCCGGTGCCTGGGTTCCCTCAGGGGACCGCGGTTAGCTGGGGGGTCAGCTGGGGCTGCGTGGTCTTGGAGGCCTCATACACCTGTCTGGTAGGCAGCAGGCTCTTGGGTGTCTGCCACGCGGCCTCGTGAGCGGGTGAACTTCAGCTCGCTCCCACGGTGATTGCAGGGTCGCCAGGAAAAGCAGGGAGTGCAGCCGTGCATGAGAGCACCTCTCAACCTTCCCCCCTGTGGCATGTTTGCGAAGGTTTCATTGGCCAAAACAAGTCACGTGGTCAGGCTCAGCTTCAGGAAGGAGAGAATCAGAATCCCTGTCTTGATGGAGGAACTGCCAAATGTCATGGCTGTTTTTTTTCTTTTCTTTTCTTTTTCTTTTTTTCTCTCAGTGCTCCATACCTGTTTGCTGGTGAGTGGCTGGGTATTGAGTTATCAGCTTAAAACTTGGAGCGTTTTGACCCTAATGGGTGTTTCTACTTCTCAAAAGAAGAGAACTTATAATCGGAGGCTCTAACTTCCAGGCTAGCCCACCAGGCTAGCCTGGGAAAAAGTGCCCTCTTCTGGGTGGGACATTTGCATTTCTTTGTTGTGGGGTTCTCTTCCTCACCCACTGACATTCTCCCATCTTTCCCTCCCCCCTTCCATGCCTTTCTGCCTTTTACCAGCCTTAAGGTTTGAGCAGATGATTGTGGGCTAGCCTGGGAACTGTATAGTCTTTCCCTGCGTTGTTCTCAGTGGAAAATGCTGTCTAGAGATGGACGGGATGGTCACGGCCACCCTCTTGTCCCCTGCCATGACAACTTTGGGGATATTTCTCCATCCTTTGGCTTAAGAAAGGGCCCACTGGCAAGGCAGGCTCATACCTGTCTTATCTCCCATTGGCCTTCGGACAGTTGCCTGGGATGTGGCTAACCCTCAGTAAATATTAGTGCAGTGGATGAATGGTTGCAGGCAGAGCTCAAGGCCTGTCTGAGGTTTTATATCCTGAGGTTGTGTGCCCTCCAAGTGGTTACTTCCTATTGTCTACTGTCTGTCAGCCTTCTGGAACCCCAAGGGTGACCCCTCAGTGACTGTGGCCAGCTGCCCACAAAGTCCACAGACTTCCCCCTGGGATGAGCTGTCCTCCTTCCTCTGCTGGAAATTCTGACTTGCGTGGGGGTCCCCTGTGCCACCATGTGCGTGTGGCAGCCAGAAAAGTCCCCAAACGGTGCATGAAATCCTTGTAACCTTGAATATGTTCTCCTCCAGGCTCATGACCAAAGGAATTCTGTACCTGTGATCACAGGTATGTGTTTCGAGATGACGGGGTGATCCTGAATCATCTGGGTGGGCTCAGTCTAGCCGCCTGGACCTTTAAAATTGGAGAACCCTCGCCAGCTGGGACAGAAGGACACGGAAGAAAGGGAGGGGAGATTTGAAGGGTGACAGGCATTTGGCCAGCCGCTGTGGGCTTTGACGCTGAGGAAGGGGTCACGAGACAAGAAATGCAGGTGTTTCTAGAAGCTGGGAATGGCCCTCTGGTGACAGTCAGCAAGGGAATGGGACCTGAGTCCCTGCAACCGTAAGGAACTGAAATTTACCAACAACCCCAATGAGCGAGGAAACGGATCCTTCCCTGGAGCCTCCGGAAAGGAGTGCAGCCTGTGGACACCTCTTTAGCCTGGCGAGCCCTAGGAGGGGCTTCTGACCTCTAGAATGGTCACAAATGGTCACAAGACACTGGCAGTGTAGAAATGACTGTCTCCCTTTCTCCAAGAGAGTGGTTTCAAGCTCCTCCGATGGAAGCGGTGTGTCCCTCTGTGAGTGGCTAGGGGCCTGCCGTGGAAGGCCAGTGACCGCTGTGGACAAGCGAATGTTTGCCTGGGAGCACTGTCGTTCCTTTGTCCCCCCCACCCCTCTTCTCCACCTGTTACTCGGAGGTCTGGAGGCTGGGTGGGGCCTGCCCTGCCTCCCGCAGTCCCTGCTGCTTGGCTCGGGTGTGTGGAACCCACAGGTGTGCTTGGGAAACTGAGGCCCAGAAAGGGGGCACCACAGGAGGGAGTCGAGGTGGCTGCAGGGGTGACATCCCCTCCCTTGCTTCTCTACCCAGAAAGAGCAGGGCATGCCTGTGCTGCCCCCGATCGATGCGGAGAGCTCATCGGTCAGGATCAGGTGGGCATGTAGGGCATTCCCGAAGGGCCACACTGCCTGCCATCCTATCTGCCCAGCGCCGGGCGAGGGGCGTGCTGTGAGGGGAGGGAAGAAGCCCCTGCCTGGGCTCCCCTGCCCCCAGATGGTAAAGGCCTGCCTAATGATGGTACCTCGGCCAATTCAGGGGAGTAACCAGGGGCTGGGTCGGGAATACCCTGTTCCCTGTACTAGTCGTTGTCCCTTTTGCCTCCCCCAGGGCTGCTCCTTTCAGACTCCCGGCCCCTCCATCTACAGTGGTCCCCATGGCTCACGTGGGCGTCTCAGAGGTGGGGGCTCCGGGATGGAGCTGGGTGGGTGGGAGATGAAGCCTCTGTCTTGTCTCCCGTTGGGATGGAGGCTGAAGAGGGTCCCCTCCCAGGGCCATCGCCGTAGAGTCCTCTGAAGACTGTGGGTGTCATGGCGGCCGCAGGGGGTCCCCTCAGCTGGGGCTCTGTTGACCCATGACCCTTAGCTTCAGAGATAGATGGACACCCCAAGCTCAGAGGGTGATCCGCTTCGGGAGTAGAGGATCCACTCCCGAACCAGGTGAGC
Organism: Nasua narica; assembly: GCA_028533885.1. NCBI lineage: Eukaryota > Metazoa > Chordata > Mammalia > Carnivora > Procyonidae > Nasua > Nasua narica. The sequence continues at coordinate 4,379,720 of CM052799.1, read as the reverse complement.
TGGTGGAGGTGGGGCGTGGTGGGGCCCGTGCGGGACTGGAGTGGGGTCCTTGGGCACAGGGTCTGGACGGGGAGGAGGAGGGGCCTCGGCCCGGCCTGTGGCGGTTGACTTGATCTGCCTCTGTGTGTGTGCCCTGCCCGCAGGTAGGCACACACAGGTGTGTAGACACACAGGTGCAGGCCTGCCTGTGGACTCACACATTTGGGCAAATGCTGACGCATAGACGAGGACACCTGGCGAAGACGCGTGCTAGTCACTTTGCAAGCCCAGCACTGTGTGAGCTCATCGACTGGAATGATCCCCACGTGACATGAGAAACTTGCTGTAGGTTCCACCTGCCGGGCAGGGGTGAAGGTGGGGTCTGATCCCAGGCAGCTGGGTCCGTTCGACGCATTGGACACACAGAGAGAAGCCGTCCCTGCCCTCCGAGGGTTGGCATTATAATGGCAGAGACTAACACTACCCACATCAGTAAGTAATAAGGTGGGAGATGGTGATTAGTGCCCCGAATTAACACAAAGTGAGATAAGAAGGAGAGAGAATGGATCAGAGGAGGGATGTGGTTATTTAGCTCAGGGGTCAGAGGAGGCCTTTCTGAGGAGTTGATTTTTGAGGAGATATGAAGGAGGTGAGGGAGGGAGCCTGCTGGTATCTGGGGGAACAGGGATCCAGGCATGGGAGCAGCCCATGCAAAGGTCCTGGGGCAGCGCTGTGCCTGGGAGTTGGAGGAACAACGAGGAGGCCCATGTGGCTGGAGCAGAGTGAGTGAAGGGGAGAGAGGGAGACTGGGAAGGGGCTAGCATTTGGGTTTTCATTGAACACTACATCAAAAACTAATGCTGGGGGTGCCAGGGTGGCTCAGTCGCTTAAGCAGGTGCCTTCTGCATTCAGGTTGGGTCATGATCCCGGGGTCCTGGAATTGAGACCCACATCAGACTCCCTGCTCAGCGGGAAGCCTGCTTCTCCCTCTCCCACTCCCCTGCTTGTGTCCCCTCTCTCACTGTCTCTCTCTGGGTAAAATAAATAAATAAAATCTTAAAAAAAGAACAAAAAACTAATGCTGTATTATACAGTGGCTAACTGAATGTAATAACCCTCCCCCCTCCCCCCCAAAAAAAGAGAGAGAGAGAAAGAAAGAAAAAAAGAACTTGGGTTTTTAACTGTGAAGGAAGTGGGAGCCCTGGAGGGCTGCAGACTGACTCAGGTGCTCACGGGCGCCCTCTGGTGACCAATGCGGGGAGGACAGCCTGTGGGGGCAGGGTGGCAGTGAGGACCAGGATTGGTCCAGGTGGGCCATGATAGGATGGACCAGGTGGGGCTAAGGAGGAGAAAAGTGAGTTGATTCTGATTCGATTTTGAACCATAGCTTCTAGGGTTTGCTGAGGGGTTGGAGATGGGGCGTAGAGAGAGGAGCTGAGGGTCCCCCATTGCTCCTGGCCTGAGAGAGTGAAGAATGGGTAGGTCTTGAACCGAGTCGATGAAGACAGCCGGGTCACACGACCTTTGAGACGTCGCCAGGGATCACCTAGGATGCAAACAGGGGTCAGTTTGGGAATCATGGCCCAGGGTGATTTTTTTTAAAAAAGTTTCAACTTGGTCTTAATAATTCCTTGGTCGGATTTCCCTCATTCTTCTGAACGTTCCAATAGTTCCAAGCTATAAACTGTGTCTCACTAGTCAGTGCATTTAGTTTTTTTTTTTCAAACATCAGAAGTAACCTCGGCCAACAATTGTTAACAGTGCCATAGTCTTGACCGTTAAACATTCCTTTAGCAGTCCAGTTGTAGCAAGGGGCAAATCAAAGGGGAAGAGTCTGTTGCAAATATTTAGTGCTATTGGAAAAGACCCTCACCCCAACATAAAATAGTTTCAGTATCAGAACGTGGTCCATCCCTTCCTGTCATTGTTCAGGAAAGTACGTGAAATTGGTATTCTTCTGTGAAGCGTTGGGCTACATCACAGTGAATTTTTAAGTTGCATCCTTGGCAATTAATCATAAGATCACATCTCATCAATCGGAGTGAATGCTAATGCAGCATCCAGAAATCTTATCATCCGTTTCTCCCAAAGGGACCCGGGGCACTGCTTCCCAGTATCTTAGCTGGGATTTCTTCACACTAGGCAGGTAGGTCATTCTGGGAGTAAGAAATTATTATTATTTAAAGAATTTATTTATTTATTTGACAGATAGAGATACAGAGAGAGAGGGAACAAAAGCAGGGGGAGTGAGAGAGGGAGAAGCAGGCTTCCTGTTGAGGAGTGAGCCCGATGGAGGGCTCTATCCCAGGATCCTGGGATCATGACCTGAGCTGAAGGCAGATGCTTAATGACTGAGCCACCCAAGCACTTCGATTATTATTTAAAAAATTTTTTTTAAAGATTTTATTTATTTATTTGAGAGACAGAGAATGTGAGAGAGAGCATGAGAGGAGAGAAGGTCAGAGGAAGAAGCAGACTCCCCGCGCGGAGCTGGGAGCCCGATGGGGGACTCGATCCCAGGACTCGAGATCATGACCTGAGCTGAAGGCAGTTGCTCAACCAACTGAGCCACCCAGGCGCCCTATTTTTAAAAAATTTAACTTATTTGCTTATTTTGAGAGAAAGGCAGAGAGAGGGAGAGAGAGAGTGAGCCTGCGAGTGGGGGGAGTGGCGGAGGGGGGAAGAGAGAGAGGAGAGAGAGAGAGAGAGAGAGAGAGAGAATTCTACTCTGCACTGAGTGCAGAGCCAACACGGGGCTCGATCCCACGACCCCGAGATCATGACCTGAGCTGAAATTAAGAGTTGGAAGCTCAACTGACTGAGCCACCCGGTTGCCCCCCAAATTATCTTTTTTTAAAAAAGATTTTATTTATTTATTTGACACACAGAGAGAGATCACAAGTAGGCAGAGGCAGGCAGAGAGAGAGGGGGAAGCAGGCTCCCCGCTGAGAGCAGAGAGCCCGATGTGGGGCTCGATCCCAGGACTCTGAGATCATGATCTGAGCCAAAGGCAGAGGCTTTAACCCACTGAGCCACCCAGGCACCCCCCAAAATTATCTTTTTATTAAAAATATTTTTTGGATGGATGATTCCGTTTATTTAACCCATCAGCAATTGTTATGCATTTATGTCCCCCCTCGAATTTAATCTGTACCCATTCTTTTTTCCCCAGCTTTGATATCATTGACCTATAACATTGTGTAAGCTTGGGGCACCTGGGGGGCTCAGTGGGTTAAAGCCTCTGCCTTCAGCTCAGGTCATGATCCCGGGGTCCTGGGATCGAGCCCCACATCGGACTCTCTGCTCGGCGGGACCTCTCTCTCTCTGCCTGCCTCTCTGCCTGCTTGTGACCTCTCTCCTCTCTGTCAAATAAATAAATAAAATCTTAAAAAAAAAAAAAAAGAAAAGAAACATTGTGTAAGCTTAAGGTGTACAATGCGAAGCTTTGGGACAGGTTGTGTATTGCAGAATGATTTCCATGAGCACCACCATAGCATTTGTGGTGAAAACATTTAGGACTTACTCTCTCAGCAGCCCCGAGTGTCCTGCTTGGCAACCAGGCAATGCCAACGTCCCTCTGGCGTCTCCCAGGCGCCGGGTGCTGACATTCGGGAGTGCACCTGTGTCCCATCCTAGCAGCCAGAGGGGTGGGGATGGGCTGGTCCATGGGTGTGCACCAGAGCGTGTGGGCTGGGTGGGAAGGGAAGGTGAGGGTGTCTGTCCCAAACATTCACATTCACGGGCAGCTGCTGGGTCTACACGTCGGAGAAAGGCGCTGGCTGAATCCACCCCCGGACCTGGGGCGGGAGGTCCAAGGCTGCTCTCCCCAGTGCCTGGTGCCCGATCAGCTCTTATGGCCGTGCTCAACTCTGCAGTACTCCGCTGGGCCAAGACCCACACATCCAGTCTGTGGACACTTCCAGAACCTTTGCGTGCCGGCATCTGTGATCTCCGGCCCCCAAGAGCCGGCATCCAACGTGTTGACCCGGTGGGACCAAGACAAGTCAGCATCCTGTTGTCTAACGCGCGGTACCAACACTCAGGGCGGAGGAGAACACTCTAGCTTCTCAGATCCCACTCTCCCGTCAGCCAGTGCCAATACCTCGTTACTCAGGCCGATAGGAAGCACCCCGACATCCAGTGCCTGCAGCCTCCCTGCCTCTGGCCGGTCGCAGCCCAACACATGAACGTCCCAACGCTGTCAGCACCCCGACTCCTCCCAGACGACAGGCAATGTGTGCCCCCAAACAGGCTGCTGCTCTGTCCCCGGTCACGTGACGTTTGGGTGTCACCCCAACACCTGCTCCCTTTTGTGTCCCAGGTACTGGCCGCCATCGAAGGTATGGCAGCCAAATACCAAAATGGTCCAACAAATGCACCCCCTGATGGACACCATGTCCCTTCTCCAGCATCTATTAGCTAGCTGCCATCAGAAAACACTCAGCGCACCCCTATACCCAAGGGGCCTGCCTCCAGTGCCCCGCATGGCTCACGGAGATCCACAGCCTGTTTCTTTAATCCCCCAGCTCCGCACTGGCCAAGCTCACCGAGCTTCCGCCGGATACTGGACAGGGCGGACCCGCACCTGGCCCTCGTGTGCATGCCCGAGTCCCTTGCTCAGCGGCCGGCCCCCACCCCATGGGTGTTACCCTGACACTGGTGAGTTCTGTTTCCCAGTCCTCACCAGCCAACACCCCACCATCGGTGTCAACAGCTGCGCTTCTGCCAGATTGATACGGCAACGGCTAACACTCAGGGCTTTCACACCTAAGAGTCCCTTTGTCACCCAGTACCCCATACCCCCTAAGGGCTGTGTTTGCTGACACCCTGCCTGTGGTCGGGTTCTGGGGGTGTGGATTGTGGCCTGACTTGACTGTCCTGCCCTCCACAGGTGGGGGGATCCTCCAGACTTCCTGATGGTGGAGGGGTACTATTTGGCCAGCGAGGCCAAGGGGCCCAAAGGACTTGGACAAGGAGGCCAAGAACAAGAGTGTCTGCGCTTCTGCCTGCCTGGGACCGGAGACCTTCGTGCCCCAGCTTAAGCCTCTCTGCCTCCCCTTGACACTGAGGGCCTTCACATTGACTGGGGGCAACTCCTTCTCTCTCTCGAGCATGGCAGTGGTAAGGGGGATGGCCTCTGGGTCAGCCAGGGCTCTCCAGGGAGACAGAACCAATAGTGTATATACGTGTGCATATATATTACGAGATTTATTTTGAGCAGTTGGCCGAAGCAACTGTGGGGGGCTGGCAAGTCTGAAATTTGCAGGGGAGGCTGGAAACTCCCGCAGGAGTTCATGCTGCAGTCTCGAGGGAGAGTTCCTCCTCCCCAGGGAAACCAGTTTTGGCTCCTAAGGCCTTCAGCTGATTGGATCAGGCCCACTCACATAGCGAAGGGAATCTGCTTCGCTTAAAGGCAAAGATGGGAAACACATCTACAAAATGCCTTCACAGGAGCTCTTAGATTAGTGTTTGAATGGCCCGGTACTTTAGCCTAGTCTAGTGGGCATGAAGCTAGCCTTCGCATGCCCCTTTCTGTCCTCTCTGCCTGGGGGAGGAGGGATGTGGGTGGAGGGAGACTGGGAGAGGATGGGTCCTCTTAGACGCACACAGACTGTGTAGCCTGGTCCCGCCCTGGTATTTTCCTGTCCCTCTGGGGCTGAGGGCGTGCTCCGTACACCGATGAACCCCCTTCCTCTGGCCACTGAAGGAAGACCCTACGAGCCCCCAGACAGCAAGTCCTCAATGCCAAAATAAACTTAGCTTCTGTCCTGCGTGAGCTGCCTCATTGCTTCCCCGGGGCAAGAAGGATGAGGGTGGAAACCGGGAAAGGGGGTGGGTCATTGGGGGGTATCCATGAGAATAAATATCGGAAAGTTACCCCCAGGAGGGTGAGGCTGGTTCCCCCACTTCTCTGCTCTGGAATCAACTTGATGTGAAGTGTGGGGCTGGAGCACAGTAGGGAAACTGAGTCAAGGTAGGAGACTCTCCAGGACTCCAGCACAGGACCCATCAGGGAAGGTGAAGTAGAGCTCTGACCCTGAATTTCTTTTCCGACCATGCACCCTCCACCCCCCATCCTCTGCTGTGATTGGCTCCAACCCCAGCTCCTGGCTACTGCCCATCATTCTAGCCACAGCGATTGGCTCAAGAGTGGGCATGTACCCCCCTTCAGAGCCAATGACAGGCAAGGATACTTGCTGGGGATTCTGGGGACTCAGGTCCCTCCCCCTCCCGCCTTTTTTTCCTTCTTTGGGTCAAACGGAAGTGACCCTGAATCTGGCCCTAGACAGTGTGGTTTGAAGATGAGAGAAATGGCAGTGACCATGTTGTGGACTGCAGGGCTGGGACTGGGGCTTTAACTGCTGTGTGGATTCAGGACATAAAGCTGAGGCAGCCTAGGATAGTAGAGGGAAGACACCAGAGCCTCCAGGATATCATGTGAGCACCTGGATCAAACCTCACCTGTAGCCGTCGACTTTCATCTTTATCGTGATAATGAAAATAATGCTACATGGCATTATGTAACCCTTACTACATCCAAATCCTTATTCTAACCTCTTGATATGTGTTAACCTATTTAATTCTCCCAAAAACCCCGAGTTAGGTCCTGTTATCCTCATTGCACAGATGAGGAAACTCGAACAGAGAGAGGAGGAGAACAATTCTCCCAAGGCCACATAGCTGGGGTGGCAGAGCCAGGATGCCTGGACCCCTCATCCTGTGTGAGATCCAGACTCTTACTCCTGTCATTTATACCCAAGGGGGCCTTGACTGATTCCAGGTGATGCTAGAGGTTTCACCGCTGGGGAGAAGAAATCAGTCATTCCTTCCTCGAATAGAGCCTTAGTGAGTCCCTGAGGCTCTACTCGAGGCAGCCCCTGCTGCCTTCTCTTCCTCATTTCAGCCCCCGCTGTCCCCACCTCACTCAGCTCCAGCCTGATAGGGTTTCTCTCTGTTCCTCCAACTCACCAAATTTATCCCACATCTCTGCTGTTCCCTCTGCCTGACATCCCCATCTTCTCCTCCTCCTGGTTAAAGGGCCATGTCCTCAGGGCAGTGGTCCCTGACCACCCTCCTCCTGACCTCAGTCTAGGACAATAAAGCCCAAACATTAAGAACACATGCCCTGCAGGCTCATATCGTGGTCCATCCCTTCCAAGGTTGTGTGACCTTGAGCCATTACCTTGATCCCCCTGTGCCTCAGTTTCCTCCTCTGTAAGATAAGGTAATAATAGTACTTGCCTCACAGGTTTCGCTGAAGAATAAAGGTTATTATGTGTAAAGTGACTAGAATAGTGCAGAACACTTAGTAATCATGCAGGCAGCACATAATAATAATAATAAGCAATAATAATAGTAATAATTATTTCATATTTTTCTGTGATCACTTGGAGATTTTGTGTTTTTTCATTATCATCAAAATCACAATATTTTTCATTGGCAAGTAAGTGTAAATATTATTTCATACATGAATTTGAGTGATGTCTTAAAAAGGGAAATGTAGTCTTTTTATTTGTTTAATTTTTCAGCTTTATTGAGGTATAGTTGACAAAATTGTAAGGTAAAGTGTAGAAAACTCATTTTTTTTAAAAAAAATTGCTCTTCGTTTTAACGCTAATGAATGACTCAAGAAAGTAAAGTGGTACATCAGGGGCACGACTTAGTGGCTTCCCAAACTGTACTGTTTGCTGTTTTATTAAAATTCACTTAGTTACTGTCCGCTTTTTACATAAAGTATTTTTCTACTGGACATTAAATTTTCACCATCTGTATTTACTTTGTGGCTGTTATATTTTTTTTCATTCCTTGATTATTGCTGAAGGTGAGTTATTTTATAGGAAAAGGGAATTAAGAGATGACCCCATCTGGGTGTCAAATACCCCGGGAACGGGGCTGGGCTTGCAGTCAAGGTCTGCTGAATGAACCCACGAGGGAGGGTGCAGTTCCACACTTTCCCACCAGGTGCCGCTGTTCCCAAATCGAGGCCTGCTCAATGCCATCTCCGCGCCCATCTTCCTCAAATCCAGCGAGGGAGGGGTGGGATGCTGGGGGCCAGGGAAGGGATGGGTGGGTGGGTGGGGGCGGTGGCACAGCACGTGAGGCGTGCCTCAGGCTCCTCCTCACCTCCAGCCTCCAACTCTGCCCCTGCAGGCTGTTGGCGTCCAGGGGCCAAGTGCGAGGGTTTTCCTCCGAGCAGCTCCGACTTTCTCTCCCAGGATCCGCTGGAGCACATCCTTGCAGTCCTTACCTCCAAGCCTTTGCATGTGCTGTTCCCTCTGCCTGGAACACCTTCCATCCCCATTTACTGATGTCCGCTCAGAAAACTCATACTGTAGTTAAGGATTGGGCCTCACTTTCCCCCGTGGGCACATTCCAAAATGTTTCCTCCGCTGGGTAGACTGGGAAGAGAGGTTATGGGCGGGGCAAGGAATTAGAACATCTGAAAGGCAACTAGGAGCCCCAGAGGGTATCTGAGCAGGGAAGGAGAGAAAGGGACCCTTCCTTTGGCCCCTCTGATCTTTCTGGAAGGGTTTCGTGGGATGGAATGAGATGTTCTAGCTTTGGCCATACAGACCACTCCCTCCTTGCTGGGCCCCTGGTAGTGAGGCCAGCAGGTACCCCTCCCTTTTAACCCTCCTGCTGGGGCTGTTTGCACCCCAGTGACACCCCCCCAGCCCATAGCACCTGCTCGCTGGGCAGACACCAGGTGTGTGTGGGGGGACAGCTCTGCAGGGAAAGCCACGAGCTACAGGCTGGGGGCCGGGGTGTCGCCTTTGCGGAAGCGCTGGTGACTCCCTCAACTGAGGAGGAGTCTGGAGGCCACCAGCAGCTGACGCGTGGTGGCTCGTGGCTCACGCAGGACTTGCTGGGGAAACAGCGACCTGGGAAGTGAGCCCCGTGCGCAGGTAGAGGCCCGCCTGGGCTGCCCCACAGCCGGGGCTCCAGGGGACCCTGGGGGACCCTCCCCCAGACGTCCGCCCCCTCCCCCGCCCGTCTCCTGTCCCTCTTGCTGTCTCTCTTATACCGTCTCTGTCTGAGTCTTTTCGGCTTCCTCCAGCTGTCCTGCCCCAGCTCTCTGAGTGTCTCTCCCTGTGTCTCGGGGTCTCTGGCTCTCTTTGGGATCCTCTCCGTGTGTCTCCCTACCCATGTGTCTCTTTGTCTCTGTCTGTCACATCTCTGTGGCCTCATCCTAGCCCCGCTCCGGGTTAGACGAGGGAGAATGGGCCTCTGTCTGACTTGGATGGGCCTGTCCTCTCTCCCACTGGGCTCTGTCTCCTTGGAACCCCCCGCCCCCATCCTGTGGGAGACCCGGCATGGCGCTGGGGATGGGACAGGAAGGGCTGGCTAGCGGGGTGGTGGCCGGGGCCAGTCCTCACACAGCCGTGGGTGCGAGCATCTGGCTAGAGCCTCCAATGCCTCCATCTATTTTGGGGGGCCCTCCAGCGACTGCCTTCTCTCTGCGGCCCACTGTGGCCTCCAAATCCCACCTTCTCCTTGCACCCCAGCTCTGCTCCCTTCTCTCCTTGCTCCCGCCCTCCTCTCTGCTCCTGCTTTGGGTGTTGCATCCATAGCCCGCCCCTGTCCCCTACATCAGGAGGCTGAGGACAGCTGCTGTCGCCTGGTCAGCACTTAGGGGTGAAAAAACACGGGCTTTCTGGAATGCCAAAAGGGACCCTATGGTGCCGATTGTTATGGGTGACTACACCCATTGGGGGGGCGTGTGTGGGGGTGGGGCACTGGGTGGAAGGCTGAGGCCTCAGAAGCGGGTGCGTGGGGTCCTGGGAGGGGATGGGGATCTGTCTGTAGGGGAGGTTTGGGTTTGTCACCGGGAAGGGGGTCCCACGGTGTCCGGGAGGTGGTGGTTGGGGGGAGTCCAGCAGCTGTGCAGACCTGTGCGTGTTTGCCCTCAGGGTCTGTGTGTGGTGGGGTCTGACTATTGTGGGGTGCACTGGTGGTAAAGATTTGGGGTTATTGGGGGTCCAGTGTAAGTGCCGTGAGGTTCTGGGGGCCTTGCGGATGGGAGTGAGCCTTTGTTGTAGACAGTTAGTGCTGGTTACAGACCTCTGGCTGTTTGCTGGGGGCTGTCGTGTGTGGGTTAGTGGTGATCTGCTCTCTCTCTCTTTGCTGGCCTCCCTCTCTCCTTCCCTCTTTGCCCTTCCTCCCTTTTCTGTTTCTTTCTGTGTCCCTTTCTCTTCCTCTCTGTCTCTCTCCTCTCTCCCTCCATGATGCACTTTTACCCATGTGTTTATTGAACAATTGCTTTGTGCCCGCCATCTGGTGGCAGCAGGTGCCTGGGGGCCTCTGGGCCCTGCTCAGATGGGAAGGGCAGGTGACACACTCCACACCCACCCATGGTTGGTGCTGAGGGTGGAAATCACTGGTTCACTTGGTGCAAACCATCTGGATGTTTGTGTCTCAGAGACTACACTGTCTAGGTTAGGCCTTGCTCCCCAAACTTCAAGTCTGTTGTGGAGGGGTTGGGTGGGTGCAAGAACTCTGTCCTGCATAGAGGCTGATGGGCATTGAGACAGGGGATCGGCCAGCAGATATTGAAATGGGAGGGCGTGCCCTGTGCAAAGGCCCTGGGGCAGGACTGGGCCAGGCGTGTTGGAGGAAGAGTAAGGAGTCCCGTGTGGTCCAAGTGGAGTAAACACGGGGGAGACGGGGAGGCGGCAGGGCAGGGAGGGGATGTGGCAGGTTGTGTAGGATCTTTTGGGCCTTGAGGAGGACTTGGGCTTTTACCCTGTGGGAGGCGGGAGCCTTGGAGGGCTGGACGTGTCTTGGGTTCTGCAGGCATGCCGGCAGCCCATTCTTCAGACATGGCCACTTGCACAGTGTTTTCTTCTTTTTTTCAATTTTTTTTTTTTACTTTGGTAAAAATACACGTAACATAAAATTTTCCATCCTAACCATTTTTAGGTATACAGCCCAGTGGTATTAATATATCCACAATGTGCAACTGTCACTAGCATCTGTCTCCAGAACTTTCTCATCTTTCCAAACTGAATCTCTGTCCCCATTAAATCCCAACTCCCAGCCCCTGGTGCCCACCATCTACCTTCTGTCTGTGTCTCCACTTTGGGGACCTCATATAGTGGGTTCATACAGCATTTGTCTTTTCGTGACTGGCTTATTTCACTGAGCAAGACCTCCTCAAGGTCCATTCGTGTTGTAGCAGGTGTCAGAATGGCCCTCTTTTTCAGGCTGAATGTTCCATTGTGTCGATGGAGCACGTCAGGTCGATCTGTTCATGTCTCGATGCACGCTGTGGCTGCTTCCATGTTTTAGCTACCATGAATCATTCTGCTGTGAACATGGGTGTGCCCCTTGTCCCGCCTTTTTGAGTCCCTGCTTTCAGTTCTCTGGGGTGTAGACCCACAAGTGGGAGTGCTGGATCATATGGTAGTTCCATTTTTAAGTTTTTAAGGAACCCCCATACTGTATTCCATCGCAAAGGGCTGTGGCATTTTATATTTCTGTCAACAGTGTGTGAAGATTCCAGTTTTACCACATGCTTGCCAGCACTGGTGATTTTCTGGGTTTGTTTTGTTTTTGTTTTTGTTTTTGCTTTTTTTGATAGTAGCGTCCTCATGTGTGTGAGGCTGTATCTCATTGTACCATTGATGCTTGAACACGGGAATTGGGGGCACAACCCCCCCGCGGGTCAAAAATCCACACACCAGCTTTGGCTCTCCAAAACCTACGATCAGCTGCTGTTGGCCGGCAGCCTTCGTGAGGATGTGAATAGTCGATGAAAGACTATTTTGTGTGTTACATGGATCATGGGCTGTGTTCTGACAAGGGCTGTGTTCTCTGAGGTCAGCCAGAGAGAAGACAGTGTTGTTAAGGAAATCATAAGGAAGAGAAAATGCATTGATGGCCCTGGACGGTGTTTATGAAGGAAACTACATGTGAGTGGGCCTGCCCAGTCCAAACCTGCACTGTCTGAGGGCCAGCTGTCCTCCCGAATGATGAGTGGTGTTGCACCTCTAGTCACGGGCTATTGACCAATTAGGTGTCTTCTTTGGAGAAATGTCTGTTGAAACCCTTTGCTTAATTTTAATTAAGTTTTTTTGTTTTTCGGGTTTTTTTTTGGTCATTACTGCTGTTATAGGTATTCTTTATATATTCTGGATATTAATCCCTTATGAGAAATATGATTTGCAGATGTTTTCTTCCATTTTGTTGGTCGCCAATTTTTGCTCTGTGGTTAGTGTCTTTTGATGGTGTCTTTTTTTTTTTTTTAAATAGCTGAAACAGGGGCAGCTGGGTCCAGGTGAAATTTATCCTGGGATCTCGTGTCACAGTGGGCACTGATTCTGATTGCATAGCCCCCAGGCCCAGGCCTAGCCAGTCTTTATCAATCGGGCTAGAATGTGGGCACTTCTAAAGCAGGGTTTCTCCACCACACGCTGGGTAATCCTTTGTCCTGGGAGGGTGTGGGCAGCATTCCTAGGCTCTACCCCCTAGATGCCAGTAACCTGCTCCCCTTGTCATGAAACCAAATGCGTCCCCAAACATTGACAAACATTCAAACCTCTGCCCTAGAGCTGGAGGTGGGATAGGAGGCTGGCTGGGGGACATGGGGGGCAGGCTGGGCAGAGGAGGAGTCAGGAGCTAGCCTCAATCTCCTCACCTGTAGAATGGGAGCCTGCAGGTGACACGGGATCCAGTACAATCATTCATTCAAACATTTATCGAGTATCTACTACATGCCAGGCCCTAGCATGGGGCTATACTGGGGAGGAGAAACACAGGTCTTGGCCTCACTGGAGATAGAGAGATGTGAGTCAGTCAGTTACACGAGTGAATGTAAAATTACTTGGTTAATAAATGCTAATTTATTAACATTAGCAGAGTAGGGGTACCTGGGGAGTTTGGGAGGGCTTCTTGGAGGAGTGGCAATCAGAGGTTGAGAATGAGGAACCTAAGGGAGGGGAGGAAGAGCGGTCCAAGCAGCAGGACTGTAGGTACAAGGGCCCTGTGGTGAGTCCCAGTAGTTGGAGCACAGAAGGGACCAGACCCACGGGGACTGTTTGGAGGGCTCCATGCGTCGGTCAAAGGAGCGTGGTCTTAATCTGCTGAGGGTTTTGCATGGGAAAGCGGCATAATGTGTGTGGTGAAAAGATCCCTTTGGCAGATAGTGTCTATAAAGTGCTTAGCACAGGCAGAGCTGGGCACCCAGAAGGGGCTTGGATGAGGCCAGCGGGTGTCTTAGGACCCAAGAGAAGTCACGGGGTCCAGGCCCTGCCTTGCTCCAGGAACTGTGGTGTAGTCCAGGTGTGGAGTGGTGGCAGGGAAAGTGGGATGTTTCTTTAAGTGCATTTCCGAGGAGGGACAGCCACCCCTGGGGTGGAGGGCAGGGCTCCCAGAGCCGGAAGCTCTTTCTCTCAGTGCCCTGGGCCTATTTCACAGAAAGAAGCCTGAGGCTCTGGGGCTCCCTGGGCAACGAATCTGGAGCCAGGAGCTGTGTCCTGCTGTCCAGGTGCCTTTGGGACCTGCTACACCTCTGGCTGTATCTCAGGGCTCCAGAGGGTGGGCTCTGGGGCCCATCTGCCCGGGTTCCAAGCCCACCTGACTAGCTGGGTGGTCAGCCGTGAGACTTCCCCGAGCCTCTGTGGCAAAAGGGGGCGAAACTGCCTTCCAGGGGAGTTGTGAGAATTGACGTTGTTCTCATTCATTCATTCATTCATTCACTCAACAATAGCTATTAAGCACCTACTGTGTGTCAGGTGCTGTTCTAGGCACCAGGGACATGGAGCGGGGCTGTCCCTGCTCTCAGGGGCTAGCGTCCTAGTGGCAGAGACAGACATTAAGGAAATCAATCCATCAGTCACTAAAGAGTAAGGGAGTGGTAAGTGCCCTGAAAAACGCTAGGCAGGATAAGGGGAGACATGCGGTGTGTGTGTGGGTGGTGATTTAGCCTAGGGGTCAGGACAGACCTTGCCAAGGAGGAGAGACCTGGAGATGTAAGGGAAGGACCATCTGTGAGTATCTGGAGGAACAGCATTCCAGGAGGTGGGAACAGACTGTGTAAAGGCTGGGAGGCAGGACTGTGCCTGGAGTGTTGGAAGCACAGAGAGGAGACCCTTTGGGGACTCCTGGAAGAGGTCCCTGGAAGAGAGACCCAGGGCCTGAGTGGGAATAGGGGCTGGCTGGGTCTTGGACTTGGCTGGACAGGGGGCCCCCTCTGAATTGTTTTCCTTGGGGTGGGTGGTGATTGAGGCTAGATGCCCTTACTCCTTCCTGGTGACACCAACCCCTAGGCTGGTTAGGGAACCTCAAACATCCACTAGGGAGTTGGGCCCCAATCTGCCTGGGCCCCCAAGGATCTGAGGCTCTTCTCATTTTGGGGGTTGTTCTGGTTTGGGCTGGGTAGAGAGGGAGGTGGAGCCTGAGGGATCTTTGTGGCTGGAGCCTAGGACTTAAAGTTCCTGGAGATGAATTTTGTTCCTGGTCAGTTTCAGGAGGTCAATTTCCATTGAGCTGATGCTCATGGGGGACACCATCCTGCCATTGAATCAGACCCCGTGAGCCCCAGGGACCTCTCTGAAGCTCAAGAAATTCAAGAACAAAACACCTACTACGTTTTGAGAATAAGCATGTACCTGGGTTACTTATGGACCCAGGCACCAATCTTGTACTCATTTGACAGTGGAAAGAGTGAGGCTCGGAGAGCCTTTGGCCCCTGTCTAAACTCATGCAATGTGTCATTATCACGGCCCGGATGGCAGACAACCTGTCCCCTGCCCCACCCCCTTCCTGCCAATCAGTCTGGTCCTGGATCTGGGACTCTAGCTGGGCTTGTGGGTTGGGCACAGAGGTACCAACGGCTTCCTCTCCCTGGGCCCCGGGAGGGGGCCGAAGGGAGGGGTAGGGCCCGCCCGCAGTCCCAGAGTGCCTTGCATTTTCCCCTTGAAATCTGAGTTCCCACAGAGGGTTCTCGGTTTTAGAGGTCGGTTTCACTGGGGCTTTTATGAGGCAGGGGTTTTCTCAGAGTGCGAGGGCCCCAAGGCTCCATCAGGCTCCCCCAACCCCGTGAGAGTGTAGCCTCTTGGGACTCTGTGGCCTTTCTGAGGAATGGGCTGGGCTGTATCAGCTCTGTGGGAACAGCCTCTGTGGGTCCATAGATCTCACTGGGCAGTCTTCTGAGTCAGAGGAAAGCCACGTGGAATAACTTGGGGAGGAGGGCATCTTCTTCATCCCTGGCCCCCTGAATTTGGACAGGGAGGAGTGGGGAAGTCAGAGTAAGAGAAGTGATTTCCAACCACCTGCTTGCACACCTCCTGTGATGGGCAGCTCATTACCTCTCGAGGCAGCTTCTGCTAGGTTAGTGAGCCGGAATTCCTAGAAAATTCATTATTAATATTATTATTATTATTATTTTTATTATTATTATTATTTTGAGAGAGAGAGAGAGAGAGCTCACAAGTAGTGGGGGCAGGGAAAGAGAGAGAGAGAATCCTAAGCAGGTTCCATGCTCAGCGTGGAGACTGATGTGGAGCTCAATCTCACGACCCCAAGATCACAACTTGAGTTGGACACCCAACTAAGCCACACAGGCACACAGGCACTCCTAGAAAATTTCAGACTCTCACTCCAACCTGCCTCTCTATCCCCTAATCGGTGGCCCTGGCTCAACCTTCTGGGACCACACAGTGCACACCCTCTTTTTCAAATATTTTATTACTCTTATTTATCAAGTACCTATTTTGGAGATCTGTGGATGGGGGGGACACAGACCCAGAGTGATCACCATATTGATGGGGGAAACCCACAGGATGCTGGAAGCCCAGAAGAGGCTCCTGGCCTAGCTGAGAGCAGTCAGTTTGGTGGGCTTGCTTTAGGAGGTAACATCTATGCTCAGTCCTGAAGGAGGAGTAAGATTTGGTTGGGGAAGAGGCAAGAGAATGGAAGACTGTTCAAGACAGAAGGGACAGCATGTGGAGGTGAGAGAACACCTCTTCCGGAAACAAAAGAGGTTCTAAGTGGCTGGAATGGTGAGTTTGAGGAGGGATAGTGGGGCTCCTGAGGCCAGAATAAGGAGATGGCTGGAACATCCATCATGACTGTTCTCTCTCCAGGAGAGAACGGTGGGAGAGAAGTGACATTGTCATTCCTCAAACAGGGGAGGAGTCCAACTTTGTTTCATATTGCTTAATCGCGTTGCTGGGAAGCCGTTTACATCTTCACCCTCTAGGTACACAAGTGCCTATCTCACTGCATCCTTGCTAGCCTTGGGTTTTATCATTTTTAAATCTTTTCAGTCAGAAAAAAAACTGGTATCTCATTGTGTAGATGAAAACAAATGAGTATTTCTCTTGTTAGGGAAGGGGGTGAACAATTTTTCCAGATGTGTATTGGCCACACAAATGTCATCTCTTGCCTGTGAGTATTAAGAAGCCTTACACCCACTGGAGAGTTTGTGGTCATTTTTAGTTCCCCTCGTAGCACAGAGCAAAGGGAAAGCGTATGGGCTGCCCTCTGACCACGTAGGTGGGGGATTTGTAAGTCAGCCTACCGTCTCTCCTTTGATTCATCTTTTTTTCTCACCTTTTTTTTTTGTCCTTTCAAGGTTTTACGTTTCTCTCCTCGGTTTGCGGCTCAAGTGACTGGAGCTCTGTCCTCATCTGGGGTTTCTATGGGCTCAAAAAACAGGGTTACTGAGCTCCAGGGAGGTGTTCCATGTGAGACCCCCTGGGTTTGCCAGGTGTCTTGTACGTACAACTTTCTATTTAATTCTCAAAACATCTGCATGTGACATGGACCCTTGAACTCATTCTATAGTTGAGGAATCTGAGGCTCAGAGATGATAAGCCATCTGTCCAGCATCCCATGGCCAGTATTGGCTATTTCTCTCAGTTTTACTCTGTCAACTCCTTTCCTTAACATTCAGATTCTGTTTAATTCAATTCTAATTTTGGAGAGGAACGCTGGCCATTTCTCCATACTCATTGTCCCGCCTGGCCAGTCAGAGGAACAAAGCTCTGTTCTTCTTTAGGGAGCAGCTATGGAGTCCAGCTCAGCAACGACATTAAAATACAGGGAAAAAAGGAAAGAAACAAGGAAGGTGGGGAAGGAATTGCAGGACACCCTTGAAGAGGGTTTCCACAAATGGCCCCAAGGCTCAGCACCTGAGTTTGACCTTAGTTCTGGTCTTCTAAAATCTGGGCTCCATGTTCTGGGTCCGTCTCTGTCAATAAAATCCCATTCCCAGTTCTGGGTCTTGTTTTCCCCTTCTGGTAGACAATTCATTTCTTACATTTTCTAACAACTATATCTTTCATATCTGAGTTCTGACTGATTCTTTAAAAAAAAATCTACCTCTTTTTGTCTCATAACCTCCTGGTCTTGTTTTATGGCTATTAATTCATCCTTTATCTTTTTGAGTTCCACAACCTATTCATTGCAAAACTCCTTTCAGATTGCTCCAATAATCTCTATTTCCTCTGATGTAAATTCTCCCAGTTGGAGACTTTGTGGGAACTTCATGAATTCCTCATCTCTTTAGGATATTTCTTGTTGGTCAGAGACTCTTAAAAATGTGTGCTTTTGATCTCAAATATTAGGGGCCCTGTACTTCCATGGGTGGGCACACTTCTTTGGCCCCTCATTCAAGTTAGTATTTTCCTGTCATTTCTAAGTGTTTGGGGAGAAATAGAAATGTCTCAGTGTGTACTTGGTCTGCCATGTTGAAAGGAAGTCCACTTTGGTTATCTGTAATAACGATGGGAGCACCTCAGCAGAAGCCTTAGTGGAAGAAGGTTCTAAAACCACCACGAGCACCACCACCAGCACCACCAGCACCAGCATCATCTAATAAAAAGTAGCCATACGACTCATTTACTATTATTATATACCGGCTTTTAACACCCAGAATCTCATTTATTCTTTACACAACCAATGAAGTAGGTACTACTATTATCTTCATTTTAGAGGAGGTACTGGAAGCTCATAGAGATGATGTGGTATGCCCAAACACACTTAGCCAGGAAGGAGGATGTGAACCCAGTACTAGCAGGCTGAAGGTCTTACCTCCGTCCATTGCATCATCCCCACAGCCTGGGATCTCAGCCCTGTCCCATCGTTAGCTGTGTGGTTCTCTGGATCCTTTTTCCCTCTGTGGACACCGGTCAGAGGTGCTAAATGAACTCAAAACTGTGTCTTCAGTGGAAGGAGTGGGGGAAAGCCAGGAAGGTTTAACCTGGTGTGATAGAAAGGTGTGAACTCCAGAGCCCACTGTCCTTGGGTTCTTGGCTGTGCTGACTCAGGTCAGTCACTTGACTTCTCAGAGCCTCTCTCTTTCTGTCAAATGAGGGTGATGACCAAACTTTGTTCTCAGAGTGGTGGTAAGTGTAAAGTGAGACACTGTTTGTGACTGGCACATAGTAGGTACTGAACAAACGTAGCTGTTTTCCTTTGAGGAAAGCCGACCGGAGTAGGGGCTGGTGGAATGTGAGCATCAACCCATCAAATTCCCAGAGCATTTAGGGGCCAAAGGGAGGAAGAGTTTTTGGTGAACAGAGAGGATGAATTCTAACAGGGAAAAGTCTAATACCCGCTGAAGGTGGGTATTATCTCCATTCCAGGAAAACCTTGATCGTGAGAGCTCATGCAGCCTGGCGGTGGGTTGACTTGCAGTGAATGAGCTCCCCGTCACTCCAGAAAACCAAGCAGAACTTTGATGGCCACCGGTCAGGGAGGCTGTGGAAGCTGATGGGGCTGGGGTGGAACTGGCCGGGGCTGTCTCTGGGGGAGACCATTTTCCTATTTCCTTATTCGCCGCTGCTGCGGGCTTTTGCACAGGAGTGCCCCTGACTCACTGCTTTCCATTGAGTGCTTCCTCGGCGACCACAGGAAGGCCCAGCCCAGCCCTCAGTGCGTCTTCTCTAAATAAATTCAGGCAACTGAGCTATCTGCTGCCCCATCTCCATTTGGGTTCCTGTGGAGGTGGGGGGTGGTGGTTAGGGGGGCTCAGGCCAAGCCACAGGGAGGGGGGACTCAGGAAGGGAGCTGCACAGTGAGACTAGCCCTCGTCTACCGCCCTGGCTTGGCGCAAGAGCCCCCTGCCCCTCCTCTACTTGACCACCAGCCCTTGCTGTCTTCTTTGGCCATCTGCTGGTTTTGACTTGGTCTTAGAGGACTTTTGTGCTTCATCCTCTCCCTTTCTAGCTCATCTGGCCTCTTCTCTTCCATTCTCTCTCCCTGAACCAGGATGGTGCCTTCGGATGCTGGCCCCAGGGCCCTGGGATGTGCTCCACGCTGCACATGAACTCCTGGCCCCTTGCCGGGCATCCTTGAAGGTGGCATGGTGGTCAGGACACCATCTGGGGCCCCCCAGACAGGGCCAGGTGGGCAGCAGGAGGGTTCTGTGACTGGTGGGACAAGGCACTCTGAGTGAGAGACTGTCTCGGGGCTTGTCTTGGTTGGGGCTCAGATGAGCTGTCTGGGCAGTGGATGGGCCAGGCCCAGCCCTTTAGCAGGGAGAGAGGAGTCATTCAGGCTTACTGTACCCCACTCTCAGGGCCCCTGACCCTCGAGCATTACTTCATCTGCTTACTCATTCATTCACTTGCATTTTACTCCTTAATTTATTCAAATACTCACTCATACATTCATCAGTTCATTCCAAAAAACATTCATGGAGCGTCTTCCTTCGTTTACTCCCTGACCCCCGAGTGGAGAAGGGGGTGAACTGAGGTGCATGTGAGCACTATTTTCAAGAGTCTAAGATGCTGGCAGTCTCATAAGCACTCCCCAGAGATTTCCATGCTGAGGATAAGTAAGTTGGGCTTTGATAAGACTCCTCTGGGCTGCTGGTGGATTTGGAGGGACGAAGGGTGGAGGTGGGCTGGGAGGTAGGTGGGCTGGGAGGTGCCTGGGGGGCAGCCAGGGCTGTGGAGAGCATGGCGGGGGTGCGTGCACATGTGGATGGGGAACTGGTGGGAGGTGGCGTGAGTGGGGCCAGGAGAGGAGGATGCCGGGGTGTCAGTAGTGGTTCCGGGGCTGGAGTCGGTGGTGGCCCTCATCATGTTGGGAGGAAAGGACGGGAGGGAACGCCAGGCTTATTTGTGAAATTGCTGAGTATCCCCAGGCTAGCCATGTAAGCTCCTGAGCCTCGGTTTTCTTCTCTGTAAGCAGGACGATACGTTCCTGCTAGAAGGTGTGGTGGCCTCAGACGTCCAGAAGGGGTCCTTGAACTTGGCCTGCTGAATGAGGATGTGTTAGTAGGTCTGGCTGCCGGGAACAAAGCCCAGGTGTGAGCAGTAGGCAGGTGCAAACCCAGGGCTCCCCACCTGGCTCCTGTGGATGAGGGTCCACACACTGCAGATGCTTCTCTAGCCCATGTGACGTGGGCCCGTGTGGGGCTGTCCCCACAGCACCAAGCACCAGCGGGTGGGCAGGTGGCCCCTGGTGGGCTTCAGAGGGGGTCTTGGGTCTTGGTGCTGGAGTCCCCCCAGGAACCAGGATTTCTCCGAGAGGGTCCAGGCACTGGCACAGGAGTCCTGGTGACTAGGACTTCTTGGCCACTTAGGTGACTGCAGAGCCCCCCAAGGCTTTTTTCTCCAAGCCCAGCCATGATTGCTAGACATCACAGCCCCTCAGAGCTGTAAGCAGAACAGACCCACACGTTAGACAGATTGGGTTCAAATCCTTGTTCTGCCACTAACTTACTGTGTGACTTGGGCAGATAACAGACCCTCTCTGAGCCTGTATTTTCCATTATCATTTCACTCACCTTTACCATGAAACTGCAGGCTTTGTGAAAGCAGGGGGCTGTTGGATTTTCCTCTATTGCTCTAGTAACCATTGTAAGACCTGGCACTGTGTTGTATGAATGAATGAATAAATATGCATCCCAAGTTATTATGTAAAGTAAATATTTTGTGGGTAAAAAAATTTGAGAACTTTTAAATCAGACAAAGTTAAATGTGTGGGTTTTTTTTTTTTTGCAGGACTTCTCAGAGCCTTTAATGGTTCTTACATAGGGAATACGATATGCAGTATTTCTCACATGCATTGTGTTTTTCTTTTTTCTTTTGGCAGAGAACCCTTGGCACTGGGGTTCCTGACAACATACTTTGGGAAATGTGGACTTAGAATCATGGTCAGAGTTCTGAGGAATTTTGTTTTTTGATGGTTTATGCCTCAGTCCTCTTTTGTATGTGATCTGAATGACCTTCTGCAGCCACAGACACTAAGGCCAAGCACTGTTACCACAGAGCAAAAGACTAAATTCAAATAATAACACTGGAGAAGAAAAACTGCTTTCCCAATCAAGAAGGCTATTACAGGGGCGTCTGAATGGCCCACTGGGTTAAGCCTCTGCCTTTGGCTCAGGTCATGATCTCAGGGTCCTGGGATTGAGCCCCGAGTCGGGCTCTCTGCTCAGCAGGGTGCCTGCTTCCCCCTCTTTCTCTGCCTGCCTTTCTGACTACTTGTGATCTCTTTCTCTCTGTTAAATAAATAAATAAATAAACAAACAAATAAATAAATAAATATTAAAAAAAAGAAGGCTATTACAGTTTATGTTAAAACTGAGTGTTGAGTTTCCTGGTGGCCAGAGCAAAAAGGGAAATGTGATTAGGTTTCACGGTTTTCCACTGGCAGTTAAAAGGAGAGCCAAATATTTATTTTTTTCTCTTTCCTTCCTTCCCTTCTTACTCCCTCCTTCCTTTCTTTCTTTCCTTCCTCCCTCTCTCCCTTCCTCTTTCTTTTCCTTCCATCCTCCAAATTTTCTTTCTTCCTTCTTCCCTCCCCTTCCTTCCTTCCTTCCTTCCTTCCTTCCTTCCTTCCTTCCTCTCTCTCTCTCTCTTTCATTAGTTTCAGAGGTAGAGGTAAGTTTAGTGATTCATCAGTTGCATGTAACATCCAGAGCTCGTTACATCAAGTGCCCTCCTTAATGTCCACAATCCGGTTACCCCATCCCCGCATCCACCTCGCCTTCCGCAACCCTCAGTTTGTCTCCTATGATCAGGAATCTCTTATGGTTTGTCTCCCTCTCTGATTTTGTCTTATTTTAGGAGGGCCAAATATTTTCTGTCTGTGAACAAAGTCCTGTTTTCTGTTCATCCATTCATTCATTCAACAGTGTTTATTTACCACTTACTGTCTACAAGCACAATACTTGGCACCAGAGATACTGTAGTAGACAAAGACGAATACTTGCCTCATGAATGTTAGTCATAGGATGCTATGCTCCCAATGTCTACTCTTTCTTGGAGCCTGTCATGACTTCTTAGGCAGAATCCCCTAATTGCCCTGGGGTTTCTCTTTTTCTCTCCATCTGTGTTTGTATCAGGATCATGGAAGGTGAGGACATTCTAGGTGCAGGGAACTCAGGAGGTTGATAGAGCCTACACCTTGTGTTTGAATTTTCAGGAAAACCAATATGAGAAATTGAGCTGAGTCTAAGGAGATGTTCCCCCATTCTTGGAGTATCCCTGGGACCCTGGGCATCTTTTCTGGCTCCCAACCCTAGGAGCTTGGAGTCTCATGATTCTGATTCTTTTTTCCACCCTTGTTTTTAATGTTCTGGTTCTTCAAAATTAGGCACATGGCAAGTTCTCTTGGATTGATTTTTGGTGGTTGGGTGGATGGACCCATGGACAGATGAATTAATGGATATGTGAAAGGCTGGCTGGCACGAGGTGAGGGGGATAGTTATTGGATAGTTGAAGGAATGGACGAGTTGAGGATGGAGGGAGTGAGACCAGTGAATGAATATATGGATCGCAAGATGTTTGGCACTTGGTAAAGTTACGTTAATATTATTATTAATTTTTTTTTATTGTGGTAAAATACACATAATAACATTTACCATCTTAACCATTTTTAAGTATACAGTTCAGGGATTTTAAATACATTTTCATTGTTATGCGGCCATCACTACCATCCATCCCCCATATACTTGTAAGCTAGAAACTCGGTACCCATTAAATCATAACTCCCCATTTTCCTCTCCCCTCAGCCCCTGGCACCCACCCTTCTACTTTCTGTCTTTGTGATTTTGACTACCCCAAGTACCTCTTATGAGTGTCACCCTACAACATTTGCCTTTTTGCGTCTGGCTTATTTCACTGAGCCAATGTCCTCAAGGTCCATCCACGTTGTAGCGGGTGTTAGAATGGCCTTCCTTTTTAAGGCTGAATCATATTCCATTGTATGGATGGACTCTATTTTGCTTATTTATTCATCTTTCAATGAACACTTGGGTTGTTTCCACCTCTTGGCTATCATGGATAATGCTGCTATGAGCTTAGGTAGGCAAATACTTCTTTGAGACCCTGCTTTCAATTCTCTTGGGTATTCCTGAAATACCCAAGAGTGGAATTCCTGGATTAGAGGGTGATTCTATTTTTGTTTTTTTGGGGGGAACCACCATATTGTTTTCCACAATAGCTGTGCCACTTTACATTCCTACCAACAGTGCATGGGGGTTCTGATTTCTTCACTTCCTGGCCAACATCTGCTATTTTCTGTCTTGTTTTGACGGTAACCGTCTGCACGGATGTGAGGTGGCATCTCATTGTAGTTTTGATTTGCATTTCCATAATGACCAGTGATGTTGAACACCCTGTCTGCTTATGGACCTATTCCAGCTCTGTGACCATTTTGGAATTGAGTTGTTTGTTTTTTTGTTGTTGCTGAGTTGTAGGAGTACTCTGTATGTTTTGGGATAGTAATCCCTTACCAGACCAACGATTTGCAAATATTTTCTCCCATTCTGTGGGTTATCTTTTTTGCTTTATGGGCAGTATCTTTTGATACACTAAATTTAAGATTTTTTTATGGAGTCCAATTTCTCTGTTTTTTTCATTTGTTACCTGTGGGCACAATATTATTTTAAAAAATGAATCTACCAGTGACTGGGCAGTTAGATGGATGAGCATGTAGGCAATTATTCTATAATTGGATGGGGGATAGATGGGAGTTTGAATGAGTGGATGGATGGGTAAGTAAGATGGTGGATGGGGAGTTGAGTGGATAAATGGATAGATGGTGAGCTGGTTGAATAGGTGGGTAGAGGGATGAACAAATGGACAGTTGAGTGAGTTGGACAGGTGAATAGATCACCTTATGAATGCATGGGTAGGTGGATGGATGGATGGGAAGGTGCAAAATTTTGGCCACATGTTGAGGAGATCTTGGGACACAACCTCGGCTCAGTTCAGATGAATAGTGGCTTATTTTCTGACCCCAACTTGGCTCAGTTTAACTCCATGGACACACTTTCTTTCTTTCTAGGTTTAGCCTTCTTTCTATCTCCTTCTGAATCTCCAAGGATCTTATGCTGGAACTCAGACTGAACTGAACCCTTGGCTTGTCAGCTGCCTTTCTCAGCGGTAAGAACCCTGGGGAAGGAGCCTGCATCCTCCCGAGAATAGGGTGTCCTACCAGCTCTCCATAGAGACTGTGGTCTGCTCCCAAGCCTTTTCCAGCCACGTGGTCTCTCTGGCAGCCTTCCCCTGCTGCTTCCTCAGGCACCAAACCATCCCACCAGCTTCCCTTCCACTACATCGCTCTCTGCCTCCATCCTGGTCTCCAGCGGGGTCCCCACTCTACCTGTGCCCTCCCCCATCAGTGACAGTGGGGTCTCAGGATAAATTAGAGGGACAGTCATCCAGGTCAGCGTCCTGCCTCCTGTCCAAGACCTCTCTCCTGTTCCCCAGGACCCCCAGGCGGCCATGGACGTGGGTCTCTCGGGCCTCCCAGTTGTGTCTCAGGGTCGCAGCAAGACCCTGCGGAGCAGGGGCCCGGTTGTGCGGCGGCAGCGGGAGTTCATGCCAGAAGAGAAGAAGGACACGGTTTACTGGGAGAAGCGGAGGAAGAACAACGAAGCGGCCAAGAGGTCCCGGGAGAAGCGGCGTCTCAATGACGCAGCCCTCGAGGGCAGGCTGGCCACACTGCTGGAGGAGAACGCACTGCTCAGGGCTGAGCTGTGGATGCTTAGGCATCGCTTTGGCCTTCTGCCCTCTGTTGCTGGCTCCCGGACCCTGCCCCTGCAGGCGCTGCTGTGGGAACCCCCCTGGACTGGAGACCCCCGTTCTAGGGCTGAGCCACTCCCCTCCCTCCCCGGCTCTCATGGCTGCCTTCTGAGGCCATGTGCTCTGGACACGGGGGTTCCAGGATGCCGGGGCTGCCTGGTGGCTCACAAGTGGACTGGTTTGGCCACTTCCCCCAGGTGCCCCCAGGACCCTGTGCCTCTCACCCCCAAGAGAATGGACATGGCTTTGCAGGCTGCCGTCCCAGCTACCTTCTTCAGCTGCCATCTCCTGGATGGGCCCGGGGGGCCCAGACCAGAGCTCAGGCCCTTCTGGGGGCTGTGGTCACCCATGGCCTCTGGCTACCAGGCCTCTGGGCCCTCGGATGTTTTGCTTCCATCCTCTGCTGATGCCATGGAGCTGCCTCCTGGGGTGGCCTATCCTGTCCCAGGGAGCAATCCTGAGGGTCTGCCTCAGCCCTCCCTGCCCCACAAACTGCGCATCAAGTCCCAAGCCTTGGGCAGAGGACCTCCGGGGTGGGGGAATGGCCGGGGCCCCCTCTGAGGGCTTCCCCTGGGCAGGGCCAGGCCTGCAGGAGGGCATTGGGACCGAGCATGGGTGTGTCTGGGGAAGATGAATGGCTTGCCCCTGACTCAGCTCCCAGGCTGGGCGAGGGCCTTGGAGGGGGTCCGCTTCTCAGCGTCCAGGCCTCTGGGAGGAGGGGATGGGGTTTCATCTTGGATCATACCTTGGTTCCCATCCAGCCTAAAATATGTGTTTCGGGCAGTCCCTTTCCCCTCCCGCCCTCCTCTCTCCCTGTCTTCCACCTTCTCTCCCTCCTTGACTTTCATCCATCCCTCCTTCTTTCCTTCATTTAACCACTCATTCATGTGCTCATCTGTTCATTCGCTCATTCCCTCACCCATTTACTTCCACAGTTTACCTGCCCCCTCACACACTCACTCATGATCTTTGGACCCTCCCTCCGTACTCAGCTTAGTGACAAGGGTGAAGATACTGTCCTGGCTTTGCGGTTCCTATTCTGGAGGTAGTGGGGCGGGGGCGGTTTGCTGAGGGTCCTGGCGAAGGAGGAGGCAATGTCTCAGGGTGTCTGAATCTTTGTGTCTGGGTCTCTCTCAGCTAGTTTGGGAGTCAGTCTCCCCCAATTCACATGGTTTCCTCTGTGTCTTGGGTCAGAGTCTTGAACCCCTGGAAAAAGTCAGCAATATCGGGAGTGAGGTGGGGGTGGGAGTCCTTTTCTTCTCTCTCCCTGGCTGCCCCCGAGAGCCTCTCAGCCCCAGCACACACGGTCCCAGGAGGACAGCAGAAAGCACCACTCTAGGGAAGCTCTCCCAGGGACCCTGGAAACCTTGAGCTCATCAAAGACCCCCCCTTCCCCAGTTTCTCACTCAGGCACCACTTTTTTAGAAAAAATAATCAGAGTTTTTATTAGATTCTGGATAAAAAGGCTCCAACTTTGTGGGGAGAACTGGGTGGGGGGAAGCCCTCTTCTGGCCTGCTGCGGTCTCTCAGCGGTGGCTACCCCTGGCCCACTGGGTCACTGGGCCTCAGGCACACCCCCCAGCAGCCTCAGGGGCTGGACTGCCCTTGCTTCTCTGGATTAGTCACAGTCACAAATATGTACCCGCCAGGAGCACTGCTCCTACTGGGCTGCACAGGGAACCCGCACATCACTGCCCAGCCCCTCTCTACCTGCTCACTCCTTGGTTCTGGTTCCAAGCTGGGACTGGGCAGGGTCATGCCCCACCCTCTGAGTGCTTGGCCTTCTGGTGGGAGCTGAGCACAAGGGCCCGGCTAGGCCTCCCATCCTGCTGGTCCCAGCTGTAGCCAGGGGAGGCTTGGCCATCCCTGCCCCTGGGCACAGGCCTTTGGTTTTGGCTCAGAGACGCCCATCTCCCAAGAGAGTCCTGGGGAGGCAGGAAGGAGGGCTTCCTGGAGGAAGAGGCTCTGGCCCGTTTCTCCCCAGCCAGTGCCCCTAGCTGGGAGGGTGGAGACTGGGGGTGCAGAGAAGCTGACCTCCAACACAAAGGTGCCACACAGCTGTGGCTAATTTGCACAAAGGCCTTTAATGAAGCTCTGGCTCTGACCAGAGGGATATTAAAAACACTTAAGGGAGAGGGAAGAAGGAGGTTGGGGTGGCTGTGTAGCCCCCCGCCCCCATGTGGGTGGCTTGGTGCTTGCTCTTGAGAGTGCCGCTTGGTTGGTGTCTCAGGTGTCTGGGACCAGCTCACTCTTGTCCTCTGGACACGGGAGCAGGGACTGTCCTCCACCCTTGGGTCACCCAGGCCCTCTTTAACCTTCCAGCCCCAGTGGGAAAAGCCCAGAGATGCATCTGCCTAAAGTGAATCATAGACTTCATCAGAAGGGAACCCTAGAGTCTCTTGATAGGTGCTCGTCCAGTCCACTGGACTACCTCTAGGGATGGAGAACTCGAGGGATAGAGTTCCTCTAGAACTCATCACCACTCCTTCTCTAGAGTCAAAACCTGCTTCCTGCATACTTCCACTCTGATCTCGTTCTTGCCACAGGGGGCCACTCAGAACCGCCTCCTGTTTCCCTCTCTCTGCTCGGAGCTAGCTGGCATGGTGGTTTCCTCTGCTTCCTCCTCTCCAAAGGAGAGACCACCACGCACCCCCTCAGATAGTTTGAGAAGATTAAATCTCATTTATTGTGTGCATAGCACTTTATACACAGCAAGTGTTCAACAAATGTTAGCTCCCCTCCTTTTCTTCCTTTTTAGAAAGCTCTCGTGTTCCCAGCCCTAGTAGTGCGCTCTTCAGGGGAAATATCCTCTCCGTCTTCAAAATTATTTCCTTTGCTCTGGTCTGGCTTTTTTTTTTTGTCAGTGCTATTTATATATATGATGACTCTTGGAACTGAATATGAAACATTTCTTCATTCATCAAATACATATTTTTTTCAACAAATATATTTTTCAGCTCCTACTATGTGTGACACAGAAACTGGATGACAGAAACGGTGCTGCACACTGAAGAGTTTGCAAGGGGGAAACGTGCATAAACATCTAGAACATTCACCCAAGTCCTGTTGATCACTCTGCTGTGCTAGGCTCTGGGACCACAGGTGTGGCCTCTGACCTCCGAGAGGCAGTAGGCAGCTGGCAACCTTCCATGTGTCTTCCAGGGAGCTGCTGTTATAAGAACTTTAGTGCCACATCCCACCATGGAGTGTTCATGGGCCTCTCAGTTTATGTCTGTCACACTCCTGGTTGACTTGGGGGCCAAATTTTAGGAACTTGTACAGCTACATTATGTTTCATCTTTTATGCATCCCTGAAAGCTAGGGAGATCTTTTTGGCTATGAATGTGTGAAATTTCCTTCCTGCTTCAGGCGTGTGTGACCCATGTAGAGTGTGTGCAATACACATTGAGTGAAAGTTTCTGCCTCCTTGGTTGGTGATCGCTGGGGCAGAGTTCAAAGGAGCTGAAGATGCTGATGAGGATACGTTTCTCTGTCTTGTCTATCAAGGATTCACAGACACATCATGGCTGACATCTGTGTTACCTGGATCCTTTCTACTCAAATCATGGTTCATGGGCCAGCAGCCCAGCATTACCCAGGAGCCCGCTGGAAATGCAGACTCTCAGGCTCGTCCCAGAACAGCTGAATGAAAACCTGCATTTTAATGCAATCCCCAGGAGACCCACGTGCACATTAAAGTTTGAGAAGCATTGATCCAGAACAGAGGTTGGCAAATTTTCCTCTATGAGACCAGAGAGTAAATACTTCTGGGTTTTTGGGTCAGAAGCCACTGTTGTGTGTAGTCTGCTGTCTTTGTAGCGTGAAAACAGCCATAGGCGATATGTAAATGAGTGGGTGTACAGTGTTCTAATAAAACTTTATTTCTCAAAACAGGTGTGGCCAGATGTGGCCCATCGGCCATAGTTTGCTGATGGTGTATCCCCAGGAGTAGAACTGTGGATCCTAGGGGTGCTTGTCTTCAACCTTGATATTGCCAAAATGCTCTCAGATTGACATTGCCAAATTGCAATCCTTTGCATGTAAAAGAAGTTTGTGTTCTGCCAACACTTGGTTTTGATGGGCAATTTGATTTTTGCCTATTTGAAGGGTATAAAATGGTTTAACTTTCATTCCTCTGTTGAACGTCTTTGCTAAAATCAATTGGCCTCTTGGATTTCTTCTTCTGTGAATTGCCTGTTCTGTCAGGATATTTATCTTTTTCTTATTGATTTCTCAGAGCTCTTTATATAGTCCAGATCGCATATGAACATCACAGACTTCACCGGACTTGTCTTTTCATTTTATCCCTGGTGTGTTTTATTTCAACCAAAGTTGGGAAATGGGATGTCTCCAAATTTATCAGTCTTTTTTAATGGTTTGTACATTGCTTTGTCTTTTTGAAGAGTCCTTCCATGTCTCAAGGTCATAGACATAGTCTCTTAAATGTTCCTATAAATGTTTTCCAATTTTGCTTTTCACATGTAAGTGTTTAGCCCAGCCTCTTTCTGTCTTTCTCTCATTCTGTTGTACGAAGTGCCATTATTCAAACTTCCTTGATCAACTGAATCACCTAGAGGTGCTTGTTTAGTTATAAAACCCCTGAATCAGACTTTCCAAGAGAGAGGCTTTGGAATAGGTACTTTTTATTAGCACCTGGGTGATTCTTATAATAGACCAGTTTGGGAGAAGGTGGTGCAGTGGTGAGCAGATGGGTTTGGGAGGTGGGCAGCATCTGGTCCTAGCTCGGTGGTCTCATGCATATCATCAGGCCTCCCCTGCTTATCTGTAAATGGGGATTCCAAATACTCTTACCCCACAGAGGCTTCTTATGGAGATTAAATGAGAGGAGGTACCTCTGTGGCTTGGCACAGAGCCTTCCTCTGGGAACTAGATTGTTTATCCACACAGAGACTGTAACTAATCCTATTTCAATTTTTGTTTTGGTCACCACAGGCTTTGGGGCCAAACTTATGGCTTAACCATAACAACTGTTCATTCATTCATTCATTCTAAAAATTAATTTACTCAGGACTCCTGGGTAACTCAGTTGGTTAAATGTCCAACTGTTGGGACGCCTGGGTGGCTCAGTTGGTTGAGCAGCTGCCTTCGGCTCGGGTCATGATCCCGGCGTCCTGGGATCGAGTCCCACATCGGGCCTCTTGCTCGGCAGGGAGCCTGCTCCTCTCTCTGCCTCTGCCTGCCTCTCTGCCTGCTTGTGTTTTCTCTCTGTTAAAATAAATAAAATAAAATCTTTTTTTTAAAAAAAAGTCCAACTATTGATCTCAGCTCAGGTCTTGATCTCAGGGTTGTGAGTTCAAGCCCCATGTGGGGCTCAATGCTGGGTGTGAAATCTACTTAAAAAATTAATTTACTCACTTAGCAAATATTTATTTTTTTAAAGATTTTATTTATTTGACAGAGAGAGAGATCGCAAGTAGGCAGAGAGGCAGGCAGAGAGAGAGGGGGAAGCAGGCTCCCTGCTGAGCACATCCCCCCGATGTAGGGCTCGTTCCCAGGATCCTGAGTTCATGACCTGAGCCGAAGGCAGAGGCTTTAACCCACTGGGCCACCCAGGTGCCCCAGCGACTATTTCTTGATCATATATGATGTTCAAGGCACAGGAAAGAGCAGTGAACAAAACAATGTAGTTCCTGCCTCTATGGTGCTAGCAGCCTAGTTGGGGAGACAGATAAATAAGCAAGAAAAGTAGAATCCTTGGTGATAAGTATCATGGAGAAAAAAGAGGCAGAGGGCTTAGATGATGGGGCAGTGGGTGGGTTATAATAGAAACAGGGAGGTGTCCCTTCTCTTGCCCAGAAGGTGACATTTGAGCAGAGGCTTGAGGGAGCCATGTGTGAATTGGAGGAAGACTACTGCCTAAGAAAGAGAGAACAGTCCATGCAAAGGCCCTGGGGCAGGACTCTGCCTTGTGAGTTGGAGAAACATGGAGGAGGTCTGTGGGGGTGAAGCAAGAGTGAGCGAGGGGGAGGAGGTGAGGACAGGAGATGAGGGGGAAGCTCATGCAGGGACTGTGGGTCGTGGCTTTTTCTGTAAGTGAGATGGGGGTGCCGGGGAGTTTCTGAGTGTATTTCTGCTGTAACTGTTCCTCCTCCCACCCCACTCCATCCTGTGGCATGTGAGGCTGAGTGAAAATAAATAAACCCACCACATAAGTGCAGGGGAGCTGGCTCACTGTCTGCGAAAGGGGGTGACCGACCACAGTGTCAATGTGGTTTATCTCCCCATGGGCAGTCACGCGCCACCTTCCGTTGGAACCAAGGTGCTCATCCCATCCCTGTTTCTGACCCTTTCTGAGACCTGAGGGGTGGGCAGGTAAAGCTGCTGCATGAGGAGGAATCATGTTGCCTTCCACTGTCACCATTTTGGACAAACATGGGAGGACAGGCCGTTGGGTGCGTGTGGGGGACACCGGAAAGGCGAGGGGCCATTGAGATGGGGGAGGCCAGCGAGGAAGTGGCCAGGAGTAGCTGAGGTGGAGTGGTAGGCTTGGGTAGACCAGAAGCCCTGGGGCTAATGCGGAGATGAGGTGGCTCTGGCTGGCGACAGTGGAGAGGACGGCTGTGCAGGGCCAAGAGGTGAGAAGGAGGTAGAGGTTTACACCCGCTCCCCAATGACCATGATTCCAGGGGGTTGTAACTCAGGACAAGTGGGTTTATTTCCCGGCCACCTTGAATTTGTCTCGCCTGCCCTCTGCAAAAGGCTTCCTTATTATTATCCTCGTTCACAGATGGGGAAACTGAGGCTTGAAGCAGTTATGTGTCTTGCCTAATGTCATGCATGTGGTGGAGAAAGGGCCATTTCACCCCTCATCACCCCTTATCACTCTGCCAGCATCCCAGCTAGCTTTCTCTTCCATGAGGTCCTTTTCTGCCTCAGATCTTGGCACTTGCTGTTCCCTCTGCTATAATGCTTTTCCCTGTGTCTTTGAATAACTCTCCCTTCCCATCTTCAGGTCTTTGCTCAAATGCTCCTTTCTCAGGAAAGGCTTTCCCTGAACACCTGTCCTAATATGCCTCTGGTTATTTACATTGACCCTACACACGGCAGGTGCTCAATGCATATTTGTTGAATGAATAAAGAATCAGATAGGAACAGCTGAGTCTCCTAGGGACAGCTTAGATGGCAGTTAAATCCTGTGTTACCAGGTGTGATGCCCTCTCCCTGGAGGACAAAGGCAGTGTGGGGATGGGTAGTCTCTCTCATGTTCGCTGCAGGATCCCTGGTATTTGGGATGGGGCCTTTCACACAATAGGTGGATTTATTCACACAATAAATACTGTCTAATTGAATTGAGGTTTGACAAGGAAGCAGGGGTTGTGCTGTGGGGCAGAGGGAAACAAGGAAGAAGGAGACTGTCCTATGGGTCATTCATTCATTCATTCATTCAGGACTTTCCAGAGCGAATGAAACTAATTCCTTGCCCTTCGGCGCCTGCCCTTTTGAGAAGACGTCGGACAAACTCTGAGTGAATGAGGGAGATGTACAGGTTATGTCAGATGCTGCTGAGGGCTGTGAGCTGAGAGCAGGAGGCGGGGGCAGTCAGGGGCTTGGGGGGGCTGGTCAGGGAGGATCCCTCGGAGGATATCTGAACTGCGTTCCGGAAAACATGAGGGAGAGGAGCCAGTCCCCAAAGGGGACTGTTGTGTGATTCCCTTCATACGAAATATCCAGAATAGGCAAATCCATGGAGACAGAGAGCAGCTGGTGTCTGGGAGGGACTGAGAACGGAGAGCTGGTGGAGGCTGCGTACTTGGCACGGCGTTTCCTTTGGGGTCATGAAAATGTTAGGTGGTGGTCACACAACCTTGTGAATGCACCAGATGCCACTGGGTTGGTCACCGCAAAATGGTGAGTTTTATGTTGTGTGAATATCACCTCAATTCAAAAACAGTGCCAGCGAGCCTGCCATGCCCAGAGGTTGCAGGATGGAGGACACGAGGTCATCTTGAAGGGCAGGGAGAGATCAGGGCAGACAGGATGTAGGAGGAGATGCCCCCAGTGGACCCCAGCCTGGACACGTGGCCCTTGGGCGGCTGGGGGGAGGCAACCGGGCCGCCCCAGCCTTGTGGGGTGCTCGGGTGACTGGAGTGAAATGCCTGGGCCTGCCCGGGTGGGGATGACTCACACTGACACGCTCCAGCCCGACTGTGCACATGTGTGCTTGGGACCTGAGGGTAGCACACGCGTGCACACTTGGGCGAGAGCCTGGGCGTGCATGGGGTCCCCTCAAGTCTCCCCATATGTGGCAGGGGTGGGGTGGGCTGAAAGCTCAAAGATGTGGGAGGAAGGAGGACAGTGGGGCCCCCTCCCATAAGGCCACAGGCGTGGGCCCCCGTCGCCCCCTCTCTCCCCACTGCTGCGGGCCCTGGGGGCTCCCCCAGCCTCCCCTCCCCTCCCTCTACTGTAAATTCTGAGAAATCGTGTCCGTGGTTTGGCCTGGCTCCTCCCCCGGCCTCTAGCAGGGCTGTCCTGGCCACTGTCTTCCTGTCTTGGTCCTGGGTGGGGGCTGCGATGGGGGCAAAGGGCAGGAACGGCCCCCTCCCAGCCTGGGTCCCCAGACAGACGGGAGAGGACTCTGCACTACGTCTGAGGCCTCATGTTGCCTCTCTGGTCCTCACTTTCCCCTTCCGTAGAATGGAGATGAGAGTTCTCACCTAAGAGGGAGGGGTGAAGGAGTGAACACCTGACAGTGGTTAGAGCAGTGTCTGGCAGGTAGGGAGGGCCTGATACATGCTAGCTGCTATTATTATCAACTTCCGGCCCCTTACTTTCCCTGCTCCAGCCTCTGCACATTTACCCTCTCTGTTCCCCCACCCAGAATGCCCTCACTCCTGTCCCCTGTTCAAACCCAGGGGTCATTCGGTTCCTAAGGAAACAGGGAGAGCAGTGGGACCATTTGGGGCTGGGGGGGGCAGGGAATCTGGGTTCGAATCCTGGTTCTGCCATGGGTGTGTGCTGATTGGCCTCTGATGGGTTGCCTCATGGCCCTGTGCCTCAGTTTCCCCCACCTGA
The DNA here is from genome assembly GCA_028533885.1 of Nasua narica. Classification (NCBI taxonomy): domain Eukaryota; kingdom Metazoa; phylum Chordata; class Mammalia; order Carnivora; family Procyonidae; genus Nasua; species Nasua narica. The sequence goes on along the minus strand of CM052799.1, from coordinate 4,345,719 downwards.
TGCTCTGTGTTTCTAGGCCTTCCTGATGAACGACCTTCCTGGGAACCCTCACTCTGCACCTTCCATCCCCAGATTACTCTACTCCTCTGACACTGAGCCACCTTCCTTGGCTGCTACAGCCACAAACTGTAACACTTTTGGAATTTATGGTGCTGGAGGTTTTGGGACCTCCAGAGACCTGTGTCTAACTCATGCTCTGCCCACTCATCCCCTAAAATGCAGCTTGAATCTGCTGACTTCCCAACTTGGCCACTGGCTTGCATGTCCTCAGGTGGCCCTGATGGGTCATGCCCCAGCTCTCAGTCCTCCCATGGCTCCCTATGGCTCCTAGAAAGAAAATCCAAAGCCTTTTCTGCAGCTGTGGGTTTGGGCAGGAGAGCCTTTATTCAAAAAGTCAAGGGAGAGGAAAGGGAGTGAGCACTCGGACCACGAGGTTTGCAAGCCTCTCAAGACTTAGACACATTCCTCTTTTATAGAGAGGAATGAAAAAGGCCAGCAAGAGCCAGGTGTGGGGAGGTAGGATGGAAAGTTCAGGGCCCTGGGGGAAAGAAAGGGGCTGAACCAAAGTTTGGTTAACAAGATTGTGTTCTGATGGATCAGAGAGGACAAGCATTTCGGCTGATCACTTCTGAGGCAAAGCAGGAATTTGGAGGGTCTCCATCTGGCCTTGTCATAGGTAAATGAGGAAATTTGCCTTGGGGTTCTTTGGAGAGATGGAAACAATAGGTTGCAATAGGATGATAGTTGCAATAGTAGTTCTATTGTTTTATCTCTCCATGTATCGATAGCTAGATAGGTATCTATCTCTACATATATCTGTAATCTATATAATATTTATATAATACACATATCTATAGATCTATAGATAATACACATATCTATAGAGATAGATCTAGATCCATAGACATGTACAGGTGTCTTTATACATTATATTTCTTAAATGTGTGTGTGTTTGTATGTGTATACACACACACATATATATTTTATCTGATATCTATAAGTAGACATAGATAAATATGATAGACATAGATATCTGATATCTATAAGTAGACATAGATAAATAAATATGCCTGACTACAAATAACTATCTAGATAGATCTATAGACAGACAAATATCTATATCTATGTCTGTCTATCTCGAGATATATCTATAACCTGGTATATGTCTTTATAATAAGGAATTAGTTCATGTGATTACACAGGCTGTCAAGACTTGAGATCTGCAGGGTGAATCAGCAGACTTGAGACCCAGGAGGCCCTAGGTCTCAGTTCAAGTCCGAAAGCCAAAACAAAGCCAGTAAGCCAGTCTGAGGGCTATCAGGTAGTGGAATTCTCTCTTATTCTGAGGAGTGTCATTGTTCTGTTCTAATCAGACCCTCAACTGATTGGATGAGGCCCACCCACATTCGGAAGGGCAATCTGCTTCGCTCAGTCTACTGATTTAAATGTTGTTCTCATTCCCAAACACCTTCACCCTCACAGACACACTCAAAATAATATTTGGCCATATCTGGGCGCCCTGTGGCCCGGCCAAGTTGAGACATAAAACAAACCATCATAGGAGTATCTGGGAGTCTTATGATCTAAGTCGTATGGGAGAGTGTTCCTTGCAGTAAGCAGTTTCCTGGAACACAAAGGGTGGGGGGATTCCCTAACCTTCTCTGTTTTCTAAGATCACAAAACTTGGGTGAAGTTCAATATTGTCACAGCCTATAAGGCCCTCACCATGTGCCCCGTCCCCTCCTTGCCCTCCCCTCCTCCTCTCTCTCTCTCACTTGCTTTTCTGTGTTCCTCAAACACATCAAGCTTGTCCTGCCTCCAGGCCTTTATCCTTGTGGTTCCCTCTGCCTGGAATGCTCTTCCCTCATCTTCTCAGATGGTCTGTGATCACTGGTCACATTACCTTGTTGCATTTTCTTTAGGGCATTTTTCACAATCTGAAATTCTTATTTCTGTTTGCACTTACTGTCTGTTTCTTGTTTCTTCTGCTGGGAAGAAAGTTCTGAAACACCAACAGGTAAGTGTTGGTTGAGAACTTCCTGCATACTAGTTCCAGTTATTTCCTGGAATCATAGTCTGCTGGGAGAGGCCAACATGGGTTGGGTCACACATGCAGATGGAATGTATAAGCCTGATAAATATTAGGTTGGACTGAAGCCTGATGCTGAGGGGCCTGTCCCACTGGGTGGTCACACAGCATTTCCCAGAGGTGAGATCGGAAGCAGGTATAGGCATCAACTAAGGAAAGAGGAGGAAAGAAAGTGTTCTGGGTGGAGGGGATAGCTCGTGCAAAGGCCCTGAGGTGGGCGGGAAAGTGCTGAGGCATGCAAGAATGGAATGCATTGGGGAGTGCTGTGAGGAGCCCTGAGGGGTTAGCAGAGCTTTGGTCCAGTTGTCAGTGGGGCTTTGGGAAGACTCTTTATCTCCAGGGCTATGGGAAACCCGCAAAGGATATTGAGCAAGAGAGGGGCATGGTTAGATTTGTTTCTGGCAGAAGAGATTTCTGAGGTTCGAGGTGGGGGGCAGATTTGAAGGGGAAGGTAGGGATGCTGGGTGTCCATGTGGAGGAGGGGGTAGCAACCTGGCCTATGTGGGAGGCATGGGGCTGGGGAGAAGGGGGTGGAGAGCAAGGCCCAGGAGGTAAGTTACCTTTGGGGTAACTGCCCACCAGCAGGGCCAGCTGCACCTTTTCCACTCACTGCCCAGGGGCTTGCTTAGCCAGGCATCAGTTGCATCTTGGGGAAATCAATTAGCAACTTATCTTGAACCCTGTCGCCCAGCCCAGCCCTCCTTCCCTTTTCTTCCCCACATCTGGCAGCCCCATCTGTATGTGCAAAGTTTCAGGACGCCCCAGGTGACAGCTGAGGGTGAGGGCATAGGTGTGAGCGTGTCTGAAACGTTCTGCTCAAGCCAGAAATCCCTGTCTAGTGGGAATTACACTTTTCCTCCCCCAGGGCTGGGTTTAGTTCTTCTGTGCCGGGGTGAGGGTGGGCCCAGCAGCTGCAGGTGCCCCACTGTGGGTGGGGGCAGCGGTGTGGGTGATTTCCTGGTTTCCGTGGGAAGCAGGCTCTGCGGCCGTGGTCTTGAGGAGCCCAATCTTCCGGTCTCTCCTTCCTGGGCCAGCCTCACACAAGTAAACAGGCAGTCTCAGCCCCTCGCCATCTCCCTGGTGTCTCCGTCTGCAAGGCTGGGATTAGGGCATGACAAGTGACGCACTCCTCTGAGCAAAATGTAAGGACACACCCCAAATCTCAGTAATCAAAGTATGTAATGCTTCTTATTTTATTTTTTTATTTTATATTTTGTTTTTTGCTTCTTATTTTAACTGACATATAACATTGTGTAAATTTAAGGCGTGCCACATTTGATACATTTATATATTGCGATATGATTCCCATTGTAGCTCTAATTAGCATCTCCCTTTGGTTCCATAATTATCATTTCTTTTCGGTGGTTTTCTAGTCTCTCAGCAAGCGTGATGATTATGATATGGGATTGCTCTCTGCATTCATGGGGCTGTGTGCTAGAACCCTAGGACTTACAAGGTAAATCATTGTTCAAAGCAGTGTTTTACATTGAGAGCATCTCCCGTACCCTAAGGTTCACCTTTTGGAAATGTACAGATCAGTGGCAGTACATTCCCAAGGATGTGGAACCATTGCCACTATCTAGTTCCAGAACATTCCATCACCCCAAAATGAACCATACCCCTATGTCACTCCCCATTCGTCCCTCCCAAAGGCCCCGGCATCAGTGCAACTTAAAAAAAAATATTTTATTTATTTATTTTATTTCAGAGAGAGAGAGAGAGAGAGAGAAAGAGAGAGAGCACACAAGCAGGGAGAAGGGCAGAGGGAGAGGGGGGAGAATCTCAAGCAGACTCCATGCTGAGCTTGGTGCCTGCCATGGGTCTTGATCCCATAACCCTGAGATCATGACCTGAGTTGAAACCAAGAGTCACATGCTTAACCGACTGAGCCACCCAGGCGCCCCTCGATGCAATATTAAAAAATAATCAAAATTCATGCAAAATAATCCCCTAATGAATCAAGTTGTCACATTTGAAAACACAGACAGGCACTGATGTTGTCCTTTGGCCCTGTGTCCCTCACCTGTCTCCCCCTAATCCCACCCTGTCTGTGCCTCGGCTGGTGGGCCGACCCCACCTCCTCCAAATATGTCCTCCCCTGGGTCCCCCAGAGAACAGAGGGTCTGGACCTGGAGTGAGGCCCTAGCAGTGACTGAGTGAATCCTCTTTTGCTCAGACCCTTGGAAGAGGGTCTCTAGGTTCTCAGTGGACAGCTGGCTGGTTGGCTGGGGGACGTGGGGTCTATCTTTGGCACACTCTAGTTGAAACAGCAGACATCTATTGGCCCCTGCTGTGTCCTGAGCATGTTAAGTTCATTTTATGCATTACTCGAAATGGTTTTAAGAAATTATTTTTATGGGGGCATTCTCACTGTAGAACATTCTAACGATACATTAATACCTAGAGTAAATGTGAAACACCCCCACCCCCTGTGTTTGCCCCGAAAGACAATGGCAATTTCAGAGGTGTCCTTCCATGCTTCCCAGAGCACCTGTGTCGTGCTTAATCCTTATAAAGCTCCCCCCTGAAGTGAGCACGGGTATCACCCTCATTTTACAGGTGTGTTAAGTGAGGCTCAGAAACCTCAGGTTCACTGGTTGGTAGTCACATAGCATGTGAAGAAGCATGAACGGAATTCATGTCTATCTGACACCGATGCCAGAGAAGGAGAGGAAGGGGTCCCTATGTAGGATTCCTGTAAGCTCAGCTGAAATCCTGGCTCATTCATTCAGTCATTCAACAGACATCTCCCGGACTCGATTGAATGCTGGGTGCACGACACATACGGGGCCTGGAACTCATGGCCCCAGTGGGTGACACCATCGATTAACAAGGATCAAAGAAATCAGAAGATCATTGCTGATGCTGCCTGGGTGGATGTCAGAGGAATTTAAAGGAAACATTTATATTTTTTTTAAAAAAAACATAATCACGTGATTCAAAATTCTAACACTTCAAAAGGTGGGCAGTGGGAAGTCCCCTTCTGGTCTTGATGCCCAGGTTACCCTCCCACGAGCATCAACCCTCAGGGGAGGTGATATTGTCCCCAAGGGGATAAAGATTTGTTGGGGGTATGCGGGGAAAATGTGTTTTCATGTATAAGGCACAGATACACGTGGGAATACAAACAGATGTACAGTTGACCTTTCATGGGGGACATTTAGGAAAAACATGTCTGAAAGTGATTGTCCCTTAAGATGGGACATTGAGGAAGTCTTTTCTGGAAGCAACCGCCACTCAATTTCCTTGTGAAATCTTCCAGAGATGTTCTGCGTATTTTCAAGCAAATCTCTACATACTCATTTATTCCTGGTTCCTCCCCCCACCCCACAAAATGGTAGTAACATAGCCTTTTGGGCCTTTTTTACTCAAAACGTATGTCGGTAATGCCCTCATGTCAGTGAACACAGCTTTCCGGGCTTCCTGTTTGACAGTTGTGCTGTATTCTTCTATGTCTGAGGGTGATTTATTTAACCTATTCACGATGGTCACACAACAACGTTGGAAACACAGAATGCTGTTTTGTCGCCATTAATTGCTGCAGTGCACAAGGGATAACGGCATTTGTGTCATTTTGCACATGAGTGATTGTATCAGAAGGAGAAATTCTTGGAAGTGCCATAGCTGGGCCAGAAGGTATGGGCATTTGTCATTTAAGTAGTTACTGAGACTTGTCCTGTGTTGGGGTTGTGCTAGCTTCCTTCCTCATCATCAAGGTAAGAGAAGGCCTGTTTCGCCACAGCCTCGCCAATACGGGTGTTATGAAGCCTTTTGATCTTTGCCAATCTGGTGTGTTAAAAATGGTATCACAGTATAGTTTTCATGTTCATTTCCCTTATGAGACTGTGTATCTTCTCTTGGATCAAAGAACCATTTGTCTTTCTTTCTCTGTGAGCTTACAGTTCATATCCTTTGCTAACTGTTGTAGTATTTTTCTTATTGATTCTTTCCAATAGCTCTTTACATATTATGCACATGTTCCCTCTGTGTTATGAGTTGTAGCTTTCTCCATTTGTCATTTAAAAATTATATATTATTTATTTTTCTGAAAAATTGTCACTTGTCTTGATTTTGTTCAGGGTGATTTTTACTTTGCAGATTTTTTTTTTGATGTTTACATGAAGTCAACTGCTTTAATCATTCTTTTTATGGATTCTGGGCTTTGTGTCATGCTGAGAAAGGGGTTACCTTTGATAAGATGGGAATTGAGAAGGAGCACTCTGAGTACAGAGAATAGCAAGTGCAAAAGTCCTGAGGAAGGAAGGGGGCTTGGCATGTATCTTAGGGTTCTCCAGAGAAATAGAACCAAGAAGATGTATATATAGAGAAAGACAGATTTATTTTAAGGAATTAGCCATGGGTGTGTGGAGGTTGACACAAAATCTATAGAGTAGGCTGGAAGGTTGGGGACCCAGGAAGAGTTGCAGTTTGAATCTGAAGGTAGTCTGCTGGCAAAATTCCTTCTTTCTTGGGGGGAGGTTAGTTTTTGTTCTCTTAAGGCCTTCAACTGATTAGACGAGGCCCACCCACACTGTGAAGGGGTAATGTTTTACTTAAAGTCTATTGATTTAAATCTTAATCTCATCTAAAAAATATCTCCACTGGGGCACCTGGGTGGCTCAGTTGGTTAAGCATCTGACTCTTGATTTTGGCACAGGTCATGATCTCAGGGTTGTGGAATAGAGCCCTGCATTAGGCTCCAAGGTCAGCGTGGAATCTGCTTGAGATTCTCTCTCCCACCCCTCTCTCAAATCAATCAATCAATCAATCTTTAAAAAATACCTTCACAGCAACATCTAGAATGGTGTTTAATCAAACATCTGGGTACCATTGTCCAAGTCCACCTCATGTCACCTTGGTACACACATATCTCCTTAAGCCCTACTTTTGCCATACATGATATAGAGCCACTGCTCCTTGTATTGGTCTCATGGGATCCAGGACAGGAAAGCACACAGCCTGTGCCAGGATGGGGCCCTTGACCCACATGGAAGAGCAGACTCCAGGGATGTGTGTGGGCATGATGAGGATCAGGGTCTCTAGTGCTCTCAGGGGTCCACTGGGGGTGGGGGGTGGTGGTAAGCCGAGAGTGCAGAGGTTTACCTACAACTCCAGGGAGGAGGTGAGATTTCTTTTTATTTATTTATTTATTTATTTATTTATATTGTAAAGATTTTATTTATTTATTTGACAGAGAGAGAGATCACAAGTAGGCAGAGAGGCAGGCAGAGAGAAAGGGGGAAGCAGGCTCCCTGCTGAGCAGAGAGCCCGATGTGGGGCTCGATCCCAGGAACCTGAGATCATGACCTGAGCCGAAGGCAGAGGCTTTAACCCACTGAGCCACCCAGGCACCCCAGGAGGTGAGATTTCTAACAATAAGCTTGAGGTAGTGTGTTTCCTAACCCTGGGAGTATGCAAAAGGGAGAGGCCCATGTCACAAGGGCTCTAGAGAAAATTTCTGCAACAGGGAAGGTTTGGAGTTGGGGGAGCTCTATCTGATCTAAATGAGAGTCCACCCAGCAGCCCAGAAGTGGTGGGGGTTTCTGCATCCTCCTCACTGCCTGTAGCATTAGAGACCCAGACTGTCCCACATCCCTTCTATGAGTGTGGCTGGCAGTGCCCTGACACCACTGTGTGGGGTGGGACTCACTTGAGGTGTAGGGGGAACCAGCTTTACTGCTTTGTGGTTCTAAACGTGATGCCATTTGCGAGGCCTTGAGCTTGGAGGTGGTGCCCCCTTGTGGGAAGAATGAGAAATTTCTTCTCACTACCTGTAACCTCCTGGGGGTTCTTGCCTAGGCTACAGATTGAGGCTGCCTGCCTGGTGTGGAGGTGAGGCAAGGGGGTCCGATACTCAGTGTTTGTGATTTGGAGATCCTGGCCTGACTAGGGGGCCATCTCCCCAGCTGAGGGCCAGGAACGGGACCCGAGCCCCTGACTAGCCCCCAGGACACAGTGGGACATGGTGGGTAGGGCTAACCAGGGCCCTTGCTCACCAGAATTGTCTGACCGCAGATGCGGGGGTGGAGAGGGGGTAGTGGTGTCAGTGCTCCACAAAGAAATGAGTTTCCACTCCTGAAAATTCCTGCATGAGAAGAGTGCTGGCAGGTGAGTCAGATGGAGGGGGAGGGAAGAAGGGAGGGGAAAGAGAAGGAGAGAGAGAGAGAGAGAGAGAGAGAGAGGTATCCAAGTGAGCAAATAAAAATCAAAAATGGAGTCAGAGAAATTCGGGGAGACAGAGACAGAGAAGCTCAGTAAATACTGATTGGATGTATGAATGAATGCTTCCTTGGACTGAGGGAGATGAGGACCCAGTGTGGATGTGGATGAGCTCTGGCAGCTCATGCTTATTTTATTGATAAGCTGGGAGGATGTGTCCAGGCTGCAGGCTGGGGTTCCTGACATTCTTTAGGTTGTGCTGGATGGCGTAAAGGCAGAGAGTCCTGCCTCCTCCAGCAGGGACTTAGGGTAGCCAAGGATAAGGTTGGAGAGAGGACAGAGGACCCAGGATGACTTGTGGGGAGAATGTCCAGCCTCCGTGGGAGGACGTCCTGGGACAGTTGGTCCCTGGGGACCTGTGTGGGGGGCAGGAGGGAGCCAGTGTCCAGGTGGAGCCCCCATCTGGGGTATCTGCCCCAAGGTCATGGTAGGCTGGGCAACCCTCAAGAATGTTGCGGCTATTGGTGTCGTGACTAATGGGATGCGGCCCTGGGGAGCTGGTTGTGGGGGTAGGTTTCTGGGGAGTCTGAAAAACCTGTGGTAGAATGTCCTGGGTGTCCATCATGGGACAACCCTAGGAGACTGTCTTTGGGGAGGGAGTTGGTGGGTTCAGAACATAGGAGAGGGCCTGGGGCATTAGTGGGGTGATCATGGGATGGTGCTGGGGACTGGAACCTTCCTAGGAGGATCTGAAGGGCTGAGGAAAGGGGATGGGAGGTACATTGTAAGGCAGGCCATGTGGGAGACACAGAGCAAGGAGGTGAGCCGAGAGCGTTGGGGCTGTCCTGGGAGTTTGGGGATTCAGAACATCCTGTTCTTTGGGGGGGGTATGGATAGGGGCGTGGGTGTGGGGTGGAAGGAATGAATCTGGGAGAACAAATCATGCAGGGAGGGCAGAGTTATGGGGGTGGGTGAAATTTGGGGGATGGGCTTTGGACACTGGAGAATCCTTTAATGAGCCATTGTAGAGGAGAGCCTTGAGGATCAGAACATGGGTCTTTGTGGTGGGTATGGAGTTTTGGCACCTGTGGGGGGATGCTCAGAATATCAGGGTATAGGAGAACTTTGGATAATCAGGGGAACCACTGAGGGGGTGGATTTGAGGTGCTTGCACTAGGGGTATCTTGGCAAGTGGCTCTTGGGGGTATGTTTGGGGAGATTAGAAATAAGAGGGTGCACGTAGGGGTTGGAACACTCAGAAAGGTTCTGGGAGTTGGGGGCTGGAACACTTGGTGCAGCTTCCTTGGGGAGGAACAGGTCATGGAGATGGGTCAGGGGTCCTTGCAGGACATAGGGAGTGAATTGTGGGCTGAGAGCCTTGGGGAAATTTAGGGGAGATTTATATCAAAAGCAATAGATCATTGGGGTGAGATTAAGGGATGAGAATCCAGGGATGTCTTGGGGATAGCCTTGTCAAGCGGTCCCAGCCTGAGAGTGCTTTTGGGGAGGAGTCATGGGAGGTGGGTTTGCCAGAGTTAGGACAAGGTGGTGTTGCAGGTCGATCATGGGGAAGGTGGGTTTTTGGAGTCAGAGCTGGGTGTCTCTGGGGTTGGATCATGGGAGGTGAGTTAGGGCAGGGCAGAACCAGGATGTCTGGGAGGTAGATCTTGAGGGGATCAGAACCCAAGGCGAATCTGGGTGGGTCAGGAGTGGACCAGGCGCGGCCCTGGGTAAGGCAGCATCGAGCGGGTAGGGTATCGGAAGCTTTACTGCCTCCCCCCATCCTCCCCACCCCCCGCCCCGCCGCTCCGCCGCCCTGTCTCCGGGAGTCAGTAGCATTTGCGGTACACGATGTGGGGCCCCTGCTCCTCATACTGCTCCCGCAGGACCCAGCAGGACTGGAAGGCGCGCAACGAGGCCAGGATGGAGCCCCCAATCCACACCGAGAAGTTTCTGGTGGGCTGCGCTGCCACCACCACGTGGGCCTCAGGGGGCAGACTGCGCAGCAGCTCGGCCCGGAAGCGGCCCTCGAACCCCTGGAAGAGCGAGGAGCCCCCGCAGAGCAGCACGTTCTGGGCCACGTCGGTCCGCACCTCCAGGGGCACCTTGTGCAGGCTCTGTTTGGCCATAGTGGGGACGCCCACGGGCACCAGCCCCGGCATCTCGGGGGGGCTGAACAGCAGCTCAGGGCACTGGAACAGCTGCTTGCCCAGCGTGACGGTCCGCCCGTCGGGCAGCTTCAGGGTCTGCTGGTACTCCTGCTCTGGCCGGGCCTGCTCCTTGAGGAAGTCGGGGGCCACGTAGCAGTAGCGGTGCTTGATGTTCTCCACCGTGTGCAGGTCCTGCTGGCCCAGCGTCAAGCCCGAGCCGAGCAGCATCTCCGCCAGGAAGGCGGTCAGGTGCGTGCCCGCCAGGTCCAGGCGCTCGGTGGCGTGGGGCAGGTTGTAGCCCTGAAAGACGGGCACCGTGTAGGTGACCCCATGGCCGGTGTCCACCACCAGCCCGCTGATCCTCCCGTGTGCGTAGACGGACAGCACCGACTGGGAAGCCACGTACATGGCGGGGGAGCCGAGAGACTCGAAGGCCACCTCCACCAGCTTCTCGCGGTTGGTGGTGGGGCTGAAGGGCGGGTCGGAGAACAGCAGCGGGTGGTCCCAGGTGGCCACGCGGAGGTCATGCTCCATCAGGTGGCGCCAGATGAGCTCGGCCGCGTCCCAGTCCACCACGATGCCGTTCCGCACCGGCTGCACCAGGGTCAGCTCCGGGCGCGCACGAGCGGCCTCCCCGATGAAAGTCTCCAGCACCTGCTGCCCACTGGTGGCCGGCTTCTTGGGCTGGCAGCCCACGATGGTGGCCACGGTGTAGGTGGGCCGGGCCTGCCCCGCGAAGCCCACCTTGCAGGTGCCCGTGCCCATGTCAATGACCACCGCGCCGGTCTTTGGGGGCAATCTGTCGCCCACCACGGTGGGGGACTCCTGCTTCAGGGTCTTCTTCGCCAGGATTGGGTTGGGGTTCACGCCAGGCCTGGAGGCCTTTGGGGAGGGCTGGGGCTTCGTGCAGCGGGACTGATGGGCATCCATGGCTGCAGGGAGCGGCTCAGAAAGGCCGATCGCTTTCCTCTGGCCTGCGGGGGTGTGAGGAGAAAAGGCGGAGGCTGACCAGGGGCATGCAGAGGCAGGGAGAGGGGCCTGGTCAGTGGTCTATGACATCACCTTGCCTGCTGTCTCCTTCAGAAGATTTCACAATGAAAGGGAGGAGATGAGGACGAGCTCCTTCCAGCCCCAGAAAGCTCCCGGCACACTCACCTGTTCTGGATTCCCCCAAAGTGGCAAATTTGGAGGAGGAGGTTAGAGGGTGCCGGAGGAGAGACCTCTGATCAAGCTCCCTGACCCAGAGCCCAGTAAGACCCAAGAATCCTTCTCTTGGTGCTTCCCTTTGAAGCTCTTTATAGTGCGGTAAGGGAGAGCTAGTCACAGCCATCCTTAGAATTTAATCTTAAAATTAATTTAAAATATTAACCCTTAGAATGTTAATCAGAATGTGGTCGCCTAGCTGATGTGGCTTTTCTGATTCCTAAAGGGAACAGAAGCCTGCCTGGGGTGGGCCGTGAGACAAGGAGAGGCAGAGACATCCCTCTACTGTTCTTTGACCCTTCTGCTCTGCCTGATACCTGGAATAGTTTCCCTGGCCCATTCCCACAGAACAGGAATGGCCTCTTCAAATCTCGGCAAGACACCACCTCCTCTTGAAAGCCTTCCCTGATTTCTCTTCTCTCTACCACATGGTGGTAGTGATGAAGGGGGTTTCTGCCTTCCCTCTAGGGATTTCTTCTGCTTCCCCTTGGTGGGAGGGGGGCTCTGTGGGATCCAAAAAGGAGCTTTCAGTAAGATAAAAGGGACAGGGCAGAACCAGGGAATTTCCTTCCTTTATAAGGCTAAATAATATCCCATTGTGTGTATACACAACATTTTGCTTAACCATTCATCTGTCGAGGGACACTCGGATTGCTTCCATGTTTTAGCTATTGTGAATAATGCTGCTGTGAACTTGGTTGTGCAAGTCTCTCTTCAAGCCCCTCTTTTTTAAGATTTTATTTATTTATTTGACAGAGAGAGAGATCACAAGTAGGCAGAGAGGCAGGCAGAGAGAGAGGGGGAAGCTGGCTCCCTGCTGAGCAGAGAGCCCAAAGCGGGACTCGATCCCAGGACCCTGAGATCATGACCTGAGCCTGAGCCGAAGGCTGAAGCTTAACTGTCTGAGCCACCCAGGCACCTCCCTTTTTTCTTTTTTGTTATAGCTATTGTAATGAGTATGGGGTTCTGATAGAGTTTTAAGCATTATCATGTTAGGAAGATATGTTTCATTCAGATGAACTGTTACATAAAGAATTGAATAGACAGTGTTCAGAGTCCAGCCTTTGGTGTCACTAGGGCCCTTCACCTGCCCTAGTGACCAAAAGCTGAAAGAGTATTTTGGTGAATTTAGGTTATAGCCATTTAAGACAAAAATAACTATTTTTTTTCCCTTTTAAAGAATCATCATGGCAAGTGAGAAGGATGGTAGACGATAGTTCTGGATGGGGATCAGGTAAATCCTCACTGCATCTTGATGGTACTATGTTCATTTTTTCTGATGGGGGAAATAAAGGCTCAGACAGGTGAAGTAATTTGCCCAAAGTCACACAGCTGGGATGACACATGATCAGGATTTAGACTCAGATCTCCGATCCTACTTTTATAGTGAGGTAAACTATTAAATCTCTCTGTGCCTCCGCTTCCCTATTAGCTAGTTAGAGGTGATAATAGTACTGGGTTCCGGGGGCAGCTAGGTGGATGGATGAGTTATCTGAGACGCATTTAGGTCAGTGGCTGGTACATCTTGCTTTGTGTACCTACACAAAACTGTAGGTATTGTGAGCTTTGTGGTGTGTGTGAGCAATTAGTAAGTGGAAACAGCTCAACACCAGCTCTCCAGTGGAATTAGGGATTTAGAATTAGGAATTAAGCACTTCTTTTGAAAGGACATTTTTTTCTTTGTGCACACGTCATCCAGACTTCAGATCTGTGCACTGGGCTTATCTGAAACCTGCGTGGGCTCCGCCACCTTCCACCTGCCTCTGTGGTTGCCGGGAGTCGAGTTGTACAGCGTCCTGCCAAGAGGGGGCGCCCAAGACCACCAGCGTTCTCTTTCCGCCAAGTCCTTCCTCGGCTCTGTTGTTCAGGGATTCATAACCTTGGATGCAGCTTAGGCTCACCAGAGGAACATAAAAAAGAATCCCGGTGTTCTGGCTGCACCCCAGACTTGAACCAGAAGTTCTGCAGTTGGAGACCAAGCAGGGGTGATTGTTTAAAGCTCCCAGGAGATCTTCATGTGAAGCGAGAGGAGGTCCATTGGTCTGGGTCTTCAACATTCTCAAATTTCTTCCTTCCTTCCTTCCTTCCTTCCTTCCTTCCTTCCTTCCTTCCTTCCTTCCTTCCTTCCTTCCTTCCTTCCTTCCTTCCTCTTTCTTTCTTTCTTTCTCTTCTTTTCTTTCCTTCCTTTCTTCCTTCCTTCTTTTCCTTCCTTCCTTCCTTCCGTCCTTCCTTCCTTCCTTCCTTCTCTCCCTTCCTTCCTTCTCTCCCTTCCTCCCTCCCTCCTTTCTTTTCCTTCCTTCCTTCCTTCCTTCCTTCCTTCCTTCCTTCCTTCCTTCCTTCCTTCCTTCCTTCCTTCCTTCTTTCCTTCCTTCCTCTCATTCTCAGTTTCTTAATTCCCCCTGATCATCAGAAACAATGGATTCTGGGATTGTGACTCCGTACTCTGGGGTCAGCAGATTCTCATGCTTAAATGTGTGTAAGAGTCTCTAGAGGGCTCGCTAAAACACAGAGTTCCAGTCTTGCACAGAGATTCTGATTCAGCACGTCCAGGGCCCTATGGAGAATCTGCATTCCTAACGGGCTTCCAGGTGATGCTGATGCTCTTGGTTGGCCGATTTCACTTTGAGGAGCATTGTCTGGAGCCTTGTGAACATCTGGGAGATGAAAGATGAAAGATTTCTCACTATATAAATATATAAATGTTATCCGGTGATGAGAAAGAAGGAACTCCCGCCATTTGTGCAACACAGATGACACTTGAGGGCATTATCCTGAGTGAGTAAGTCAGAGAAAGACAAACACTGTGATCTCACTTACATGTGGACTCTACCAAAGCTGAATCTGTAGAAACAGAGAGTAGAATGGTGGTTACGGGGGGCTGTGGGGTGGGGGAAATGAGATGTTGGTCAAAGAGTACAAACTTCTAGTTATGAGTAAGTTCTGGGGATTTAATGTACATTAGTGACTGTGGTGGACAATAGCTTCCATATACTTGAAAGCTGCTAAGAGAGTAGGTCTTCAACCACAAAAATAGTGATTATGAGTTGGGAAACATCTGGTGGTAATTATTTTGCAGTATGTACGAGTATCCATCATTGTACACCTTGAACTTACACAATGTTGCATGTCAGTTTCTATCTCCATAAAGCTGGAAAAAATACAGAATAAAAGGCATGACTCATACAGTGCTCCTGTTTGTTTTCCGGGGTTTATGGCAAGACTGCTCGGGTATTCGGTGGTCGAGTTTCTTTATTGCCATTGGTATGTTTTACAAAGCTGAACTAGTCACAACATTTTCATCAACCATTCAAAACACAACTCTGTGATATGTGTGATTCTGTCTGAAGACACAGTTAATGTATATTATTGATCTCACTAACACTGAACTCACAGCCAACATCGCTAGACCATAGCACAAAATGCGTGTGTTACTGTCCCGCACATGCATTTTCTCCAAAAGGCACCCCAGAGTCTTCTTGTGCGTGGGAACCCTAGGCAGCAGTGTGGCACAAGGGTTTCAGCTGACTTAAACGGTGAAACCACGTGCAGAAAGGACAAAAATGTGAAACCTGGGGCACTAAACAGACCGTTAAAGGGGCACTTGTTTATGGTCTGAAAGCACCACAAGAAGGCAGAGCATTGCGTGTTGGATCTCAGCTGGGAAGGAGCATGTAGGCAACTCAGATTTTTCGCTGCTCTGTGCATGTCTGGAAAGGGCCATGAGAGTCCCAGCAGTATTAAGTTTGTGATTACAGATACATTTAAGTAGATGAATTCTCAAATAGGGACTCTGAATAATGGGGATTGGCTGTACATACACACACAGAGAATCACACACACACACACACACACACACACACACACACACCCCGATTCTCAAGTGCCTGTGTGTATTCACCAACCAACATAAGCAACAAAAATAACAAACACACTGGAAGCCCTCTGTGGATATCCCCCCAGGAGAGGATCCTATTGCTGAACTGAGGGTGTTTTTCACAAGGGGAAATGCCGCTTTTTCCGGGACACAGCACCTCTTTCTAGCTATGCTGACATCAGCAGCACTATTCATTCTTCAGGTTGGAGGTTCCCGCTGCCCAGCAATGCTGACTCACTTGACCTGAAGTGTGACCTGAGCCTCACATCTTAAAAAAGCTTGCAGTGAGTCTACTGTGTATTCGATGCTGAGCACCACTGATTACCTGAGTGGTCTCGCCATAAACCCTGGAGAACGAATAGGAATGCTGTATTGATTGTGCCTTTCTATTCTATATTTTTGATGCTTTGACATCTTGGGGTCCCCCCTTCCCAGGGCTAGCTGATTCCTAGAGATAGCACACACCTCACTATCAATGCACCTCTCATGGGCAAACCAACGAATCCAGAGCCCACACTCCCTACCCTCTCCTTTATGGGGCTTTCACACTTAGCACCACTGTCCCCCTCCGCTGATCCCAGACAACAAGGGACAGCCCCTGTGTCCCAGAGCCCACTGAAATTATTCAAACTAGCCAATCCTAAGCCTGTATGCCCTGCATTGCCCACATTTCCCCCTCAGTCCCTCTGTCTCCTGCCTACCCTGCTGCCTCTCTGAGGGCCCCCCCCCAACAGCATACTACAATCCCTCCTCTTGGGAACTGTAACAAGCTAGCTTTTCAGTGGTAGTGCTCTCCTAACCTGTTGGCCTCACCTGCTCAGATCAGAGCAAATCTATATTTAGAACAGACTCCTTTGCTCATCTTTCTGCTTGGAATGCTCAGTGGTGTTTGGATGGCCCTGCCCAGCACCTCTTGGTTATCCACGCTGTGCTCCCTCCACTGTTCCTCTGGCTCATTGAGAATTGAATATCACTGTTTTCTCCTAGGACAAATCTGAGATACAGAGCAACGGACTCCACTGCCATTAACTTTCTCCGCAGTAGAAAGGAAAAGCAGAAGAAGACTTTGATGGATTACCTTCCCCCAAAACCTCCATCCCTTGATGGTTAGTTGTTCATCGCTGCCTGGATGGAGAAGGAGCTGGTGGGCTAAAGTGGGGAGTGACACAGTCCAGGGAGGTTTATCAGGAGTCACTGTGAGATGGGGAGAGCTATGGGTGCGTCTCTCTGGGTCTGCTCACAGCTCTAGCTCAGTAGATTCAGAGCAAGGTAGGGAAGGAACCAGCGGGGGATGTGTCTTTCACCTTCGTCTCATGCAAACTGGATGCAGAGCACTACAAAGGGCCGGGGCCCATTTTCCCAGCCTGCAGACCAAATATCTGGATATTTGACATCATCTTTGTGGGTTAAGTCTGCAACAGTGTGTGTGGTTTTTGGCGAGGCAGCTTCTGCAGGTATGATGGAACCAGTCCCGCTATCTGTGTCCTCATACAGACGTTTATGCAGGTGTCGGTGCACCAGCAGGTGACTTTTGGCCAGGAGTGTTGGTAAGAAACAATCTTTTTCCGTTTTGGGTTTTTTTTTTTTTGAATCCTAAACTTTCCCATTTATGCAAATATCCATTCAAAACTTTCAAACACATAAAATGTTCTATCAGTTTAATCTCCAAGAAACCTCTTTTGGGGGTTGACTTGCTTCTAGCTGAGCTGTCAGCCCAGGATCCCCCTTCACCATCACTCTAGGGATCCTCCTTCACATTGAATCCTCTGTTTCTTCTCTTTAAGTTGATGCTTATTTAGGTGGCACACATGCTTCCTGAGTAGGAGTGCAGAGGAGACAGATTGGAAGAAAAACCCATCAGGTCTAAAAAAATGTTATTTTGCTCTTATACTTATATGGTTGTTTGACCACCATAATTAATTTTCCCTGAGCATTTTAAAAGATCGGTCCATTGCATTCTAGCGTATGGTGTTCCTGTTGAAAAGCTCAAGGCCACCCTAGAGGGGCACCTGGGTGGCTCAGTCAGTTAAGTGTCTGTCTTTAGCTCAGGTTATAACTCTGAAGTCCTGGGATTGATCCCCACATTGGGCTCCCTGCTCAGTGGGGAGTCTGCTTCTCCCTCTGCCTGCTGCTCCTCCTGCTTGTGCTTTCTCTCTCAAATAAATAAATAAAATCTTAACAACAATAACAACAAACTTAAAAAAAAAGAGAGAAGTTCAAGACCATTTTCATTCTCGACTCTTGTAGGAAACCTGTTTTCTCTCAGAGCTTACAGGGTACATTCTTTTTCTTTATTCTGATGAGCAATTTTCAATCTTGAAATTCACAACTTTGGTCTAGGGAAATTTTCTTGCCTCATATTCCATACTTCTGAAATGCCTATTTTAAAAAAGATTTTATTTATTTATTTGTCAGAGAGAGAGAAAGAGTGAGAGCACGCACAAGCAGGGGAAGCAGCAGGCAGAGGGAGAAGCGAGGAGCCCACTAAGCAAGGAGCCTGATGTGGGACTCAATCCCAGGACCCTGGGATCATAACCTGAGCCAAAGGCAGACGCTTAACCAATGGAGCCACCTAGAGGTCCCTGAAATGCCTATGGTTTTGATGTTGGGCCATCTGCATTGATTCTCTGATTTATTTACCATTTCTCTATTTTTCTCAGTGCCTTTTTGTTGTTTTGTGATGTCTTTCTACATTTTATATATATATATTTTTAAAAATTTTTTTTAAAGATTTTATTTATTTATTTATTAGGAAAGAGAGAGAGTGAGAGAGAGAAGGTCAGAGTGAGAAGCGGACTCCTCATGGAGCTGGGAGCCCGATGTGGGACTCGATCCCGGGACTCCGGGATCATGACCTGAGCCGAAGGCAGTTGCTCAACCAACTGCGCCACCCAGGGGCCCTACATTTTATATTTTAATCCTATTGTTTTTCATTTCTTCTGTCATTAAAAAAATTCTAATATCTTTTTGTTCTTTAAAGGAAAAAACCCTTTTCTTTTTTTAAAAAATTTCCCCACATACTTTTATTTTATTTTTTCAGTGTTCCAAGATTCATTGTTCATGTACCACACCCAGTGCTCCATACAATACATACCCCCCCATTACCCACCACCAGGATCACCCAACCCCCACCCCCTCCCCTCCAAAACCCTCAGTTTGTTGCTCAGAGTCCACAGGCTCTCATACTTCATCTCCTCCTCTGATTTCCCCCAATTCACTTTTCCTTTCCTTCTCCCAATGTCCTCCATGTTTTTTCTTATTTTTCTTATTTTTTTTCTTATTTTTCTCCCCATGTAAGTGAAACCATATAATTGATTCTCTCTGGTTGACTTATTTCACTCAGCATTATCTCTTCCAGTCCCGTCCATGTTGATACAAAAGTTGGGTATTCATCCTTTCTAATGGACGCATAATATTCCATTGTATATATGGACCACATCTTCTTTATCCTTTGCTTGTTTAACAGATACTGTCTTTTTAGTTATACCTCTGAGTTCTAGTCAGTTATAGCTCTAATGTTACTAAGAGTTTCTTTTTTGATTTTTTCTTCCCTCAGTCTGTTTTCTCCAAAGTGCTTTCGTTTTTAGTACGACTTGTTGTGGTCTGGGTCTCTTGTGTGAGACACTGTTTGGTTAATTGGGTGAAAAGGTGATTGGAAGCTCTGTGGACATGAGTTAGTCTTGTTTATACTTTGGTTTTCTATTTAGGGTGATCTGGCTGGGCTGTTTCCTTGGGACTTCCTTAACAGTAGTTTTTGTTTGGTTTTATTTTGTTGTTGTTGTTTGTGGTTATCTTTTGTTTTCTTTTTTTTTTTTTTTTTTTGGTCGGGTTGATTCCCAAAAAAGACTCTCTCACAGAAGCCCCTCCTTTGGATAGCTACCCCGAATGTTGGATGAAGCTCTAATTCTTTCCGTCCAGAGGAAACCAAGGTTTGGGTTTTGTGTCCCACTTGCTCTGTGCTGAGGTGGGTGAAGGTCTGTGACCAGTGAGAACACGCTTTCCAAATCATCACCTTTGTTCTCAGGGGCTCCCAATCTGGAGCACTTTCCCATCAGTGCTCAGACTCAGGCAGGACAGAAACCAGTCCCTCAGGCAGCTCCTCAAGACATTATAACTTAGGATTACAGTCCTCTCCTTCCCTTCTCAGGGAAAAAGCAGGAGCTGGGGGCTTCCTCCTGATTGTGTGGTGCTGTCATGGGGGAGACATGATGGGGAGAAAAGGCCATATACTTTCCTATTGGCTTTGATGCAGCTGGTCTCATGCGCGACTGTAGTGTAGGAGCCCTTCAACTAGTCTCTGGATTTTTCACAAAGGGAATAAAATCCATGTGCTGTTGAATCAGTATATCCATGAAGGAAAGGAAGTCTGGGTCTTCCCTGTCCACCATTTTGTTGATGTTGTGGCTAGTCTTCTCTGGGTATAAGGACCCCAGCCATATTGGATTAGAGCTCACCCTAATGACCTCATTTCAGCTTAATTACTCCTTTAAAGACCCTATTTCTTTTTTTTCTCCCCAAATACGTTTATTTTAATCTTTCAGTGTTACAAGATTGATTGTTCATGCACCACACCCAGTGCTCCATGCAATACGTGCCCTTCTCGATACCCACCACCAGGCTTGCCCAACCCCCACCCCCTCCCCTCCAAAACCCTCAGTTTGTTGCTCAGAGTCCACAGTCTCTCCTGGTTCATCACCCCCTCCGATTTCCCCCCATTCACCCTTCCCTTCCTTCTCACGATGCCCTCCATGATTTTCTTTATACTCCACACATGAGACCATAAGATAATTGACTCTCTCCACTTGACTTATTTCACTCCGCATAATAAAGACCCTATTTCTTTTTTTTTTTTTAAAGATTTTATTTATTTATTTATCAGGAAAGAGAGAGAGTGAGATAGAGCACGAGAAGGGAGAAGGTCAGAGTGAGAAGCAGACTCCCCATGGAGCCGGGAGCCCGATGTGGGACTCGATCCCGGGACTCCGGGATCATGACCTGAGCCGAAGGCAGTCGCTCAACCAACTGCGCCACCCAGGGGCCCAAGACCCTATTTCTAATGACAATCATGTTGTGAGGCCCTGGAGTGTTAGAATTTCAACATATGAATTTAAAGGGGATGTGATTCAGCCCATAACCATACTACAACATGGATGGACCTCTAAACCATTATGCTAAGTAAAAGAATTCAGACACAAAAGGTCACATATTATATGATTCTATTTATATGAAATAGGTAAAATGTGTGGGTACAGACTGCAGATTGGTGGTTGCCAGAGCCTGGAGTAATGGGAGAGACTGTTTCATGAGCATGTAGTCTCCTTGGGAGGACAAAAATGTTTGGGAACTAGATCGAGGTGATGGGTACATGACACTGTGAATGTACTAAATTCCAGCGACTTATACACTTCAAAATGGCTAACTTTATGTTTATGTGAATACCATTTCAATAAAAAAAGTGTGTGTGTGTTTCTGTGCCCATAAAGAGATAAAGCAATGTGGCTAAAGAGTAACAATAGGTGGAAGGTATATGGATGTTCCTTCCACTTTTCTGTAGGTTTAAAAATTTTCAAGTAAAAAGTTAGAAAAACTGAGAGAAGACTTGGCATTTTATTATTAGTTTCTAGCTATTTCCATAATTTTAGCCTTTTGTCCTCCAAAGACAAAAGGTGATGATGGCTTGTCAGCAAAAAAGGGCAAATCAAGTCAATTCAAAAAACAACTTAACGTGAGTTGATTCAAGAAAAATACAGGTATGTTCTGCATACTATCTATCAGACCACCTGGTTAATTTTTACCCAGCAGAATGCAAATGTTAATGCCCAAAC
>CM052799.1:4297170-4323919 GCA_028533885.1 Nasua narica | reverse complement strand
ATTTCCATAATTTTAGCCTTTTGTCCTCCAAAGACAAAAGGTGATGATGGCTTGTCAGCAAAAAAGGGCAAATCAAGTCAATTCAAAAAACAACTTAACGTGAGTTGATTCAAGAAAAATACAGGTATGTTCTGCATACTATCTATCAGACCACCTGGTTAATTTTTACCCAGCAGAATGCAAATGTTAATGCCCAAACTTCATAAAATGTGTATCTCTCAGTATAATATTTTCTGGCTCATGGTTACACAGGGGAAGTTTAAATTTTTTTTTTTTTTAAAGATTTTATTTATTCATTTATTAGGAAAGAGAGAGAGTGAGAGAGAGCATGAGAAGGGAGAAGGTCAGAGCGAGAAGTGGACTCCCCATGGAGCTGGGAGCCCGATGTGGGACTCGATCCCGGGACTCCGGGATCATGACCCGAGCCGAAGGCAGTCGCTCAACCAACTGCGCCACCCAGGGGCCCCGGGAAGTTTAAATTTACATCAACTGAAATACAAGATTTTGAAAAAAAAACAACATATAGAGAAAGTGTGCCAACTGATAACCAAGGAGTGTGCATTTCATGTATTGCCAGTGCTAAGAGAGGTTATCATAACATCTTACTCAATGTGGGCCATTCTCTGCTATTGTATGCTTGTGCTGAACTTGCTTCCCCAGCACTTTCTACATTTTGGCAAAAGCAAAGGTCAATGTTCTACAGTGAGTCTTCAAAGAGTTGAGGGAGTGAAAGAAATCTTGGAAGAGGAAGCGATAGAGAAATATGACTTCATACCAAACAGCCATAAACAAATAGGTTCATTTTGCAGTCAACAGTAAGCTATGTTTTAAGTATTTCATATCCTAACTCAAGAGTTTTTAGCTATAGTTCAGGAAACTGAAAGTTGTGGTTGATGTAAAATATGACCTTTCCCATTCGAAATAATGGAAAATAGACTCCCAGTTGACAGTTTTATGTTCATCTCATTTTCAGGAATGGATAACTAATGCTAAACAGGAGACACCTGTTAAAATAATATGGCTCATGGAGATGACAAAAAATAAGGTGGTATGCAAAGGATTAATATTTGAGGCACACGTCTGGAGTGATAACAATTTCCTTGCCACATTTTTCTGTTCCCTTGTTCTTTAGAACAACATGGCTCAGCCATAAATAACTTTAAGCTTGGCTTGTTTCATCCCTCCATCCATCCCTCCGTCCCTCCTTCCTTCCATCCATCCATCCATCCATCCATCCATCCATCCATCCTTAACTCAGTTGAAAATGCTAGATGTTGAGGATTCAAGACCCACTCTCTACTACTCCATATCTTGATTTCTTTTTCCCAACTCCTCTATGCTCCAGCCCTTACTATTCAATAAACATCCATGTGTCCATGAGCTTTGGGTACTAGTGATACAGAAATGAATAATAGCAGGAACCTTGCTGTCAAGGAACTCATGGCCTATGACAGTGTTATTCAAAGTGTAGTCCATGAACTTGTATTGGCCCTTGAGGAAAAAAGCATTTGAAACAGACTATAAGTTAACAATATCATTAAACTTTAGTTCAGCTTACATTTCTTTCAGAGCAAGACTTTCTCAATTAAGGAAGCAGTGTGTTGAATAACTTTCTGGTGCAATCTTCTTATCTCTGTGCAGACTGTCACAATTGCTTTGAGTGCTGGTCTAGAATCTGCTTGGAAAGATGTCATGGTGAGTGTCAAATCCAATTTGCAAGGTCCAGCTGTATGATGTGCTGAGTTGAGAAGCTCCACCAGGCGCAGAGGTAGAAAACAATGAGACCAATTACCAGTGTCTGCTGTGGGGTTGGGAGTAGAGTGTGGTGGCATGGCACAAGGAATTTGCTGGTAGTTGCCTACTATATATCAAGTCCTTAACATATATCACGATTCCTACTTCCATTCTGTTTCCACCTGGTTGCCACCTGTCTGACTCAGCTTTGGTTTCAGCAACACTCTTGGTAATTCACTCAGCCTTGGGAGGCTTGTCTGTGACTTCCTGCAGTGGGTATCCCTGCTTAGGGTAGCCTGGCTCTCTAGTCTCTGCTCTTTCCTCTGGCTCTGGTTGTGACACATAGTATGTTCACAGGCACTAGACCATTTGCCTTTGGATCATTGTATCTCCCAAGTTTTGGAGGCCCCTAAAGAATGGAGTCTAGAGGAAGAAATATCACAACCCAGGGAAGCTGCCTCCTAGCTGTTTTACCACCATTCCTGCTTCATTATTTAACTCAGAAGAAATCTCCTGGACATTTTTTTTTTTTTTGAGCAAAGGATCCATTTGCAGCAATGGATTCCCTCATCTCCTCCTCCTCATTAGATCCAAACAAAAAGACTTGGACATCTGTCACATTCATTTATCTACATTAGTGCTGCTCATCCTTCCTGTAGTTGAGAGATGAGTATATGTTTTTCCACAGCCTCCAGGGACAAAATATCAGGGGCTCTAGACTCCCACTGCAACTAATTTTCTCCCTTGCAGTAAAGGAGGCACAGAGGGGTTTCTTGTGCGACAGGTCTCCCTGGAGCCCCAGATGATGACATATGTCCCTGCATAGACAGAGGCAGCAGTGGTTAAACCCTGAATGCTGGAATCCAGGGAGGTTTTTATTAGGGACAATCCTAGAATAAGGGGTATTGAGAAAATTCCTTCCCTCTACCCACAGACCCTGGGGAATGGAGGCAAGAACTTGGAATCCAGGTTCATGGGGATATTGGGGGTCCAGACATGATTTAGAGATTAGACATTAGTGGCAGGATAGATCTGAGGAACTACTGATATCATTTCCCATAGACGAGCTGGGTGGACAGCTGTTGAATGGAAGGATGAATTCTTGTCCACCTCTTGTGACATTTGCCAGCCTCCAGGCTGATGTCTTGTTTTACTGAACGCTTATTCTTTCCTTGTCTATCTTCACTGCCATGCACTCAAGATGGCCAGGCCTCTAGACAGAAGGTCATCCATGCTGAAGGTCATCTCATGTTGACCTTCCCTAAAAGCATTTGGAAGCAACCATGCATGGGCACCTGACCTTGGTCATGGGGCTGGTATCAGAACAACCTATCTGGCAGAGATTGGGGCACCTTCAGCTTCCTTCCTGAGGACTGGCCATTCACAGCTGTGATCCTCCAGAGGAATTCTCAGTTCTGACTTTCTGGACACAGGAGTTGAGTACTGACTACAAGAGAGAGGCGGCATCCAGGGAGGTGCTATTTCCAAACCCTAGCCTGTCCTCTCAGTAGCTGTGAGAGTTCAGGTAAGTCACATACCCTTCCTTAGCCCATTTGTCAGTAACATTAGTTCCAATAAAAATATTGCTTCCCTTACAGAATGTATTCACTCAGCACCTATCTACTGAGTAAGTTCTGCTGTGGATCCTTGAGCTGGTGTGATTGGAGATGAGGATTAATTAAACAATATAAGTGATAGTGTCCTGCAAACTGTCATTTGATTAGTTAGGTAACCAAGGGCTCAGATCACGTCTGGTCATGGTGGAGAAATATGAAATTTGTATGGGCAACAGGAAGTGAATAAAGCCAGTGTCTTTTCCCTAGTCACTAGGCATCAGCAAAGGGACCCCCAGTTCCAAGTTTGCCATTAGTGAGAACAATGGGAAAGGAAGTGGTAAAATATCATGTGGGAAACTTGCCAAAGGGGCTTCTCTTCAACCCAGAAGAAAAGTACTGATTTAGGAGTCACAGATGATTCAACCCAGGTTTGAGTGAGTCACGGCTGGCTCTGCCTGGCTCTCCTGTCTGACTTGCATGTTGGGGAGGTTGGATGGATGGCAATCCTTTTCCAAAAGAGGTCTTTTTTTTAAAAAAAGATTTTATTTATTTATTTGACAGAGAGAGAGAGAGAGAGAGAGACCACAAGTAGGTAGAGAGAGAGGGGGAAAGCACGCTCCCAGCTGAGCAGAGAGCCCGATGCAGGGCTCGATTCCAGGACCCTGAGATCATGACCTGAGCTGAAGGCAGAGGCTTTAACTCACTGAGCCACCCAGGTGCCTCCAAAAGAAGTCTTGATGGGAAAGATTTTGTCAAAAGCTCAGTACGCAAGGGGATCACAACCAGACTCTCCAGCTACTGAGGAACTGTTGGTTAGAGCTCCCCAAAAGTAGGTGTTTGCATAACAGGGGGAACACCTGGGCAGACCAGAAAGAAAGGCAATTTTGGGGGCATATAGGACTGAGTATGTGAGCATGTGCAACAAATCCTGAAATGTCTATTACAGTGTTTGGGAGAGTGTGTGGAATGTCAAGGGAAAAACAGGGACTTTGGAATCAGATTCCTATTTTACTGTTACTTCTTTGCTGGGTGGTGCTGGGCAAGTCACTACACTTCTCTGAACCTGTCTATGTCTTCTCATCCAAAAAATACAGATAAATAATGCCTACCCCTAGATTTTTTTTATTGTGATAAAATATACAGAACAAAATTTACAATTTTAACCACTTTTAAGTGTACTGTTCATGGCACGCAACCATCTTCACCATCCGTCTCCAGGACTTGGAGATTATAGTGTTAAGCAGGTAGAACCCTTAGCCTGGAGCCTTCTACACAGTCATCACTCAGTTGGTATCAGCTTCTTCAGGGTGAGGATGTGTGACTGGACAGAGAAAGACCAGGCTCAATAACTCTTGACGAAAGCCTGTGGTAAAAGCGATTTCACTGGTGGGGATACTTGGTGTTTGGGGGATTTGATTATCTATAAGATAGCAGGAAATTGCAAGAATTATTATTATTTTCCTGTATGGAGACATAGAGATAGTAAGATACCCCCAGGATCTTACTATTTGGGTCTGAGCTCAATCCGATTTAAGAATAAACATCTGGAAGAGGAATGGAGTCAATCCTGTGCAGGTTCTAGTCGTCTCGTCTCTAAGCCAGAGGTTCTCAACTGGGGATGATTCCGCTTCACTAGGCACATCTGGCCATGTGCGGAGCCAGTTTTGGATTCGATGATGACGGGTGGTGGTTAAGGGGGCATCTAGTGGGTTGAAGCCGGGGATGTTGCTACATTTCATACAATGCAAAGGACAGTTTCCTATGACAAAAAATCATCTGTCCTCAGATAATGCCATAGCGGAAAAACCCTGCTATAAGGCAATGGAGCTGGGAATGAATGGAGTTTTAAAGACTCTGCTAAGGGATCTTAGAGGCCAGAAAAAAAGCAGGTGGGTTTCTACACAGCACGGATGAGGGCATCACGGAATAGCACTAAAGAGGATGACAGAGCTGGACAGGGTCAGGCTTGACCATGGAAGGGGCCACAATGTTGAATAACAACAACAACAACGACAACAACAACAAACAACAACAACAACAGCAAACACTGACAAGAATGTCTTATGTGCCCGGCACTGTGCTAAGCACCCAAAAGCCAGCGATCTCTAATGCTTTTCCGATCTAGAGAATTAGTAGTAATTCTATCACAATTCTATAATTTATAGATATTGTGCATAAGTAATTATATAATTATCTGAATTATATTTACTATATATAATAATTTACAATTCATTGAGGACTTGCTACATGTCAGCTCTTAACAT
Source organism: Nasua narica (assembly GCA_028533885.1). Taxonomy (NCBI): domain Eukaryota; kingdom Metazoa; phylum Chordata; class Mammalia; order Carnivora; family Procyonidae; genus Nasua; species Nasua narica. Next base: position 4,318,365 of record CM052799.1, on the reverse strand, counting down.
TCATCTTTTAAAAAAAATTTATTTATTCTAGAGAGAGAGCAAGCCTGAGTTGGGAGGAGGGGGCGAGGAGGAGGGAGAGAGAGAATCTCAAGCAGACCCTGTGCTTTTGCAGAGCCCAATGCCAGGTCCCATCCCAGGACCCTGAGATCGTGACCTGAGTTGAAACCAAGAGCTAGATGCTCATCTGACTGAACCACCCAGGCACCCCAACATTGATCCTTTTATTTAATCTTCACAACTATGCCTTGACCTATATTTCTGCCACTCACTTTATGGATGAAGAAACTGAGGTTAAGTAGCTACACAAGGTCATGCTGCTACAAAGTAGTTGAGCTGGGATCCAAGTTTATTTTAATCTGACCCCTAGGAACACTCTCTTAATTACAAATCACATGTGCTCTATTTCTTCGGCCTGGAACAACTTTCTGTCTTCTGGCTGCCTGTAAAACTCCTACCTGATCTTCAAAACCCAGCTCCAATGCCTCCTCCTCTCTGAAGCCCTTTCTGACCCCACTCCATCCCCTGGGTACCTACAGCATTGTGCATGTGTCTCTATTATATTGCTGATCAGATTATTCTGAAATGATTTGATCAATGCTGATTTCCCTCTCAAACTCTAACTTCTAAACCACAGGACTAGTCTCTTATTTCCTAACACCATTGACTGACTTTAGAAAATGGTGCCAATGAGGCAGCCCATTTCATTTTTGGTTGAATTTCACTGTTAGAAAGTTCTTTGTTAGGGTGAATCACCCAGCTGGCCTCTCTAGCATTTACTTCCTGGTAGCTAGCATTTACTTCCTGGTACTTCCTGTATCTCTCTCACAGAAGTTCTTCAGATGCTGAGGGCATGGGTCATCTGTCCCAAGAGGCTTCTCTGACTATGTCCAATGGTGTTCCCAGCCATTTCCTACAGAACATCCTATTCACTTCCCTCACTGTACTTTCCCTCTGTCACAAAGATCTTGTCCATTTATCTCCTCATTTGTCATCACTATCCTGATGGAAAGTGTGGGATACAGGAAGTAGGGACCTTGCCTAGGGTGATTCACCTCTGAATGTCCTATGCCCAGACAGCTTGTGACTAATTTTATTGAATGCATGGTGGATGGTACATTGGGAGCTAAGATGTGATAGGAAAATCAGGATGGTGGCTAATTAAACAGCCCTGAAGGTCTTCTGAGTGAGGATGGCAATCTTTTGACAACGAACTCCAGTGAGGCCCTCAGTAGAATCCACCTACCCTTAAATGGCCAGTCTTGCTACTTCTCTAACCACCTGCAGTTGGGAACTTTTTGGTCTTGCATTGTCCACTGTTGGAGTTGTGGATGGTGCATGATATCGCAGGGCAAGCTGGATTTCCTTGGGGCCTTGGAGGTTGCCAAGAGAATCAAATATTCCCAAATTTAAGTGTGTAACTCCCTCTGGCCCATGCTCATTTTTCTTGGCTCCTCATTCACCTAGGCAATATTTATTAGAGACAATCTTCTAGGCCTGGTACCTTACTTGAAATTGAGTCTGACTGCTCACAGGTCACTACTCTTCATCCAATGCAACAGTCACCAATAATCACGGAGCTCACTGACAACTCTCTTCCCCCACCCAACCCCAGGCCGTTTCATCCCCAACCTGCTGTCATACATAGCCACCCTCTATGGCTCACACTTCCTAGATTCATACCCTTAATGTGACCCAGTGCAGGCTCAAAATTGATTTCTCTTTCCTCGAGATTCTCATCCAGGTGCTTGGACCTAGTCCTTTCTCTGTTTTCTTCCTTGATATATTGGTTCATCTCCATCATCCTCTATTTCTCCTCCCAGCCTTTTTAGACTCTTACTTCTCTGCTTTGGACCCAGGACCATTAGGAGGAGAGGTACTGAAATATTCTACTGGAGCTAAATTACTGTCTTTGACTGGGACTTCAATGTTTGGACCTAAAGAGTCAGTGGGTAGCTCTTCCTTGGGGTGTGGCCAAGTATCTCGTTTGGGGATACAAGCTGCTGCTCTCCCATCCCATGCCTGTGACAGACATCACCAATTGATCATGGCATTTCCAACTGCTGATTCTAGCTGTGATCTCATAATACTTCTCCAGGCAGCCACCACCAAGCGATGGCAATTGGCACGTGGGTTGAAGCTCACTTGCAATTGGTCTCTATACTTCTTGCGTTTGGTCCCTTTCCTGCAGCAAAAGTACGTTGTGTAAAACATGGGGGATGCGAATCAATCAGTGACCTCTGACTTCATTCTGGTGGGCCTCTTCAGTCACTCAAGGTCACGTCAGCTACTCTTCTCTTTGGTGGCTGCCATGTTTACCATGGGCCTCCTGGGCAACACCATTCTGCTCTTCTTGATCCGCCTGGACTCCAGGCTCCACTCACCCATGTACTTTCTGCTCAGCCAGCTCTCTCTGTTTGATATTGGCTTCCCCCTGGTCACCATCCCCAAGATGGCATCCCACTTCCTGCGGGGAGAAGGTTCCATCTCCTTCGGGGGTTGTGCAGCTCAAATATTCTTCCTGACCCTGATGGGCGTGGCCGAGGGCATCTTGTTGGCCCTCATGTCCTATGACCGCTATGTTGCTGTGTGTCACCCTCTGCAGTATCCTGTGCTCATGAGGCGCCAGGTGTGCCTGCTCATGGTGGGCTCCTCCTGGCTGGCAGGTGTGCTCAATGCCTCCATCCAGACCTCCGTCACTCTGCACTTCCCTTACTGTGCCTCCCGCATCGTGGACCACTTCTTCTGCGAGGTGCCAGCCCTGCTGAAGCTCTCCTGCGAAGACACCTCTGCCTACGAGTTGGCGCTGTCCACCTCGGGGGTGCTGATCCTTGTGCTTCCCCTTTCCCTCATTGCCATCTCCTACGGCCATGTGTTGGGGGCCGTTATACGCATGCGCTCACAGGAGGCCCGGAACAAGGCCTTCACCACCTGCTCCTCGCACATCACAGTAGTGGGACTCTTTTATGGTGCAGCTGTGTTCATGTACATGGTGCCAGGTGCCTACCACAGCCCGCACCAGGACAACGTGGTCTCCCTATTCTACAGCCTTGTCACCCCCACCCTCAACCCTCTTATCTACAGCCTGAGGAACCGGGAGGTGCGGATGGCTTTGGCCAAAGTGCTCAGCAGAGCTGGGCTCAGGCCAAAGTGACGACCACACTGGGGGTTTCTGGAGTGATCCTAGTGGCCCTTTATCCCCTCCATTTTCCCAAAACACCAGTTTGTGGTGCAGCTATTAAGGCCTTATTTTCAAGGCTAAGCGTCTATCCAGCTTCCTCAGATCCCATGACTAGCTGGGTTAGTGTTTTCTCCCGCTGACTTGTGCAAAGCAAGGGAAACAGTCCCAGTCACTTTTAGAATATTCTTTCCCTATTCTTTAGTACTATTTACATGAACGGAAGGCCCTGCTTTGTAAAGTTGAGATCTCCTTGTTGAACTGATAATCATACTGGTAATAATGAGGGCTTGTTGACCATTTTATCTGCTAAGTGAATGTTATTTTATCCTCACCACAGCTTTGGAGATGTGGGGACTATCATGATGTTTATGTATAAGAAATAAATAAGACTCAAAAAGGAAAATAACTTACAAAGGGTCGCACTTCCAGAAAGTAGTAGAGCTGGGACTTGAACCCAGGGTGCTTGGAGGGCAAAGACGGCCCCCAAAGCACTGTGCTGTGTGACTACTAAGCAGTGACCTCCTCACTGTTGTAGGGTGTGTGTGTGTGTGTGTGTGTGTGTGTGTGTGTGTGTGTGTGCTGGGATGGTGGGTGGGCCAGACAATATCTGGAAAACCACCAGATTCTGAAAATATGAGTTACTGCTTTGAATGGTGATGGGGGTAAAATTTAACAGTATTTATAAAATATTTGTTAATTTTGGGTTTTATTAAGACGCTTGCTGTTGGGGTGCCTGGGTGGCTCAGTCGTTGGGCGTCTGCCTTCGGCTCAGGTCATGATCCCAGAGTCCTGGGATTGAGCCCCATGTTGGGCTCCCTGCTCCGCTGGAAGCCTGCTTCTCCCTCTCCCACTCCACCTGCTGTGTTCCCTCTTTTGCCGTCTCTCTCTCTGTCAAATAAATAAATAAAATATTAAAAAAAAGATGCTCACTGTTGACCAGGGTCCGGCTATTATATTAATAAGCACTTAATATTTTGGGGGAGTGGTGCTTTTATTTTAATTTCCTTTGGGTAAATATCCAGCCATGAGGCAAGATTCAACTTAAAAAAATCTTTTAACAGCTTTATTGAGGTAAAATTGACATTCAACAAACTGTACGTATTTGAAGTCTAAATTTTGATGAGTTTTGACTTAAGTGTATGTCTGAACAAGAATAACCAATCTTAAGACAGTGAAAGTACACATCATTCCCAAAAGTTCCCTTCTGCTTGTTTGTCACTCCTTCACTCCATCCTCGCCAAGGAGTCACCGCTCCACTTTCTGTTGCCATAAATTAGTTTGCATTTTCTAGAGTTTTATACAAATGGAATTGCAGAGTATATACTGTTTTTATATCGCTTCATTCACTCAGCATCATTATTTTGAGATTTATTCTTGTTGCAGGTACTTAAAACTTACTCTCTTTCATCAAGTAGTATTCTACTGTGTGGATACATCATACTAGCTCTTAAATATACTTTCTCTTTTGTTGATGGAGCTTTTAAAGATTTCATTTGACTCATATTAGTATTAGTATGGTATATTTTGTTCCAAAATATTACCCGTTTATGTCTTTATATCCAAAGAACATTTATTGTAGCAGTGTCATAAAACTGGGTCTTGTTTTTTTCTTTCTTTTTTTAAAATTAATTTTATTTTTTCAGTGTTCCAAGATTCAGAAGTAATGACATATCATTTTCCCCGAGTGGTTGTCCCATTTTGCATTCCCACAAGGAATGGGTCAGAGTTCCAGCTGCTTTATCGTCCCCAGTTCTCTTTAGGGTCGCAGTATTCACAGCAGCCACCCTAAGCACTGGGTTCTGGTATCGTAGAGTGGATTTCATTTGCATTGCCCTCTGGTGGAGCGATGCCTGACAGCTTTTCAACTGCTTTTCTTGATGCAATGTCTGTTGAAGTCTTTCCCTTATTTTCCCTCTGGGTCTCCCTCCCCCGCCACTGAGGTATTCATCCTTCATGATAAATGAGATTTGCAATATTTTCTCCCCAAACTCTGGGTTGTTTCTTTCATCTCACAAGGGCATCTGTTAACAGAGCAAAGGTTTGGGTGAGAGCCCCCAGCATTTCCATTTGTGGTGTCCCTAAGGGCAGGTGACATGGGTACATGTAGACCAACCTTAGAAGAAGCGGTTGTTCACTATTCCTGAATAGCATGTGCCAATTCTTGACAGACGGGTGGGCACTTGGAGACAATTCCCTTGGAAGACTTGCCTGCAGGCCTGGGAGGGTGATCTGCGATGGGCCACACAGTAGGTTCTGTGCCCCAGACTCTGGGAGGGAGGCATAGGTCTGAGCCTGGAGCTGGGCCCAGACCCCAGACCCCCAGTGGGTGCATCCTCTGACTGGGGGCGGGGCAGCTGGTGGCAGCCGGAGAGAGGACTGAGGACCAGTGTACTGAGGCAAGAGGGACCAGTCCCCCCGACCTGTTGGCTGAGGGTGCCCACGGGGGGTTGAGGCTGGTGGCCCCCGGGGAGGCTCGCCTTCCTCATTTGCAAGGGGGATGCACACGTGCTCTGCTTTCTGGGTTGAGATGGATCCTTCTCTAATATTGATTCTCCACGTGCATTGGCCTAGAGGTACGGAGCCACCAGGCCTGGGCAGAGAACTGGTGACCCTCCATGACCAGGGACTCCCACAAGGACCCAGCTGCTGAGCGTGAGCTGCGTGGGGTCTACCTGTCCCAGGGCAGCTGGAGGTGGTCACGTTCATGCTGAGACTCTGCAGCCTCGGGGGGAGAAAAGCTGAGTCCTTGGACTCCAGCGGAAGCTCAAAGGGGAGGCGGGGTGTAGGGGGAAGAGGGGAGGGGGGGAAGGGGGGAGGGGGAGGGGGGGGGAAAGATTCCGGTCAAGTCACCCTCCCTAACCAGCCCTGGGAGTGACTACCTGCGTGCTGCAGTGACTCTGACAACCTGGAACGACAGCTCCTGGAAGTCCAGGGGTCTGAGTGTCGGGCTCCAGTGTCCCATCCGTCACTCTAAGGACCCAGGACTCTACGCTTTGCTGCGTAGTTCCACAAGCAGCCGTCAATCACCAGGGTCAGCTCACTGTCCTGGGGCTGTTACCGTGGATGTGTGCTTCGCATCACATTTGTGAGATCCTTTCTTACTTTCTCTGTAGTTATTTGCGAATTCTTATCGCCGGGTTGAGTCCCACTGGTTGCAGACGCCACAACGTATATCCACCCGTTCCCTGCGGCGGCACATTTGATTCGTTTCTAGCAAGGAGCTGTTTAGACTCCAGTAGTTGCCACCAAACTAAAACTTGTCTGTTGTGGACCCAGGTTTACAGTGTTGTCCGTGTTTTTGTGTACGGTTCTACCAGATGCTGGTTCTACCCATTCAGATTTTCACTGGCCGTGGATGAATGATCTGATTGCTTCCCTTTCATTTCAGCTAATGTCTGTTTTACAGTATCTCATTGTGACTTTTCCTAGCATTTCCCTGAAACGAAAGAGGTTAAACATTTCTTTTTTACATGTTAACTATTTGTTCATCTTTTTTTTTATGGTGTCCCTATTTTAGAATTTTGACACACTTTTCTAGTGGGTTTTCAGTTTTATTTTTTAGTCGAGAATTATTTACATAATTTGGCTTGATGCACTTTACTGGATGTGTGTCACGTCAGTTTCTTTTTCACCCAGTTTGTCCACCCCCTCTGTCTTACTGGTGAATTTTATTTTATTTTATTTAAAGATTTTATTTATTTACTTGACAGAGAAAGACACGCGAGAGAGAGGGAACACAAGCAGGGGGAGTGGGAGAGGGAGAAGCAGGCTTCCCGCTGAGCAGGGAGGTCTCTTCCAGGGCTCAATTCCAGGACCTGGAGATCATGACCTGACCCCAAGGCAAATGCTTAACTCACTGAGCCACCCAGGAGCCCCTAACTGGTGAATTTTAATGAATAGTGGCTTCTCATGATCTTATGATCCAAGTTATAATTTTTCCTATCAATTTGAGTTTTGTTGATCAAAAGGAAAACATTTGGGGTGCAGTTGTTAAGCATCTGCCTTTGGCTTAGGTCACAATCCCAGGGTCCATGGATTAAGCCGTATATCGGGCTCCCTGCTCAGCGGGAAGTCTGCTTCTCCCTCTCCCACTCCCCCTGCTTGTGTTCCCTCTCTCTCACTGTGTCTTTCTCTGTCAAATAAGTAAATAAAATCTTAAAAAAAAGAAAAGGAAAACATTTCTCCTTATTGTGAAACTCCTCTGCTATTTATTTAAAAGATTTTATTTAATTATTTGAGAGAGAGAGAGAGAGAGCACAGTGGGGGCCAGGGGCAGAGGAAGAACCACACTCCCCACTGAGCTGGGAGCCTTATGCAGGGATCCATCTCAGGACCATGGGATCATGACCTGAGCTGAAAGCAGATGCTTAACCAACTGAGCCACCCAGGTGCCCCTCCTTGGCTATCTTTTTAAAGTTATGTATTACATTTATGGTAGAACTGAAATAAAGAATTTAAGTAATTGAGAAGGGATTGATCCCACCAAAGGGCTGGGTTACTAAACCAGAAGACAATTCAAGAGCAAATATTCTAATAAAACTATAGGGTGAACACTGTTAGTAAACTCAGAACAGAATTAAAAAGAAAGTGTATTGCGTGGAGCACTGGGTGTGGTGGATAAACAATGAATCTTGGAACACTGAAAAAATAAAATAAAATAAAAGATAAGTGAGATCAAAAGAGGAGCAAAGATGAAATAAAGCAGTCAGAGAAAGACAATTACCATGCGATTTCACTCATATGTGGAATTTAAGAAACAAAACAGATGAACATGGAGGAAGGGAAGGAAAAATAAAATAAGATAAAAGAAAGGGAGGCAAACCATAAGAGACTCTTAACTCTAGGAAACAAACAGAGTTGCTGGAGGGGAGGTGTAATTGGGTAATGGGGATTAAGGAGGACACTTGATGTAATGAGCGCTGGGTGTTGTATGCAACTGATGAATGACTAAATTCTACCTTTGAAACTAATTCTGGTGGGTCGCCTGGGTGGCTCAGTGGGTTAAAGCCTCTGCCTTCGACCCAGGTCATGATCTCAAGGTCCTGGGATCAAGCCCCTCGTGGGGCTTTCTGCTCAGTGGGGAGCCTGCTTCCCCTTGTCCCTCTGCCTGCCTCTCTGCTTACTTTGATCTCTCTCTGGAAAGAAAGAAAGAAAGAAAGAAAGAAAGAAAGAAAGAAAGAAAGAAAGAAAGAAAGAAAGAAAGAAAGAAAGAAAGAAAGAAAGAAACTAATACTGCAGTATATATTAATTAAATTGAATTTGAATAAAAAATTAATAACAAGAAGAGCTGTGAGATCATGGGGAAGAATGATGTCAGAAGTGAAGATACACAGTCTGTTCCACGTTGATGAAAGACACCAACCCACAGATGTAATTAAATCACCACCCTCTAAACAGTCAGTACACAGGAGACGATAGGGAGATACACCATTGTCTAAAAAACCAAAGTTAAGGCGACAGATTTTGGAGAATGCGGAGGTCAGATAAATAAGAAAAAGGTTAACTAGTAGTGAAGCAAAAATTAAATAAGTTTGATATCAACAGAGCACCATTTTTAAAATGTTAGAAGAAATGTCATATCAAAACCAGAATTCTATACCAGCAGTGATATTGCCCACAATAAAGATGACTTGAGAACGACTTAAAATGAAACATTTCATTGTTAGCAGACTTGATCTAGAAAACAAATATTAGAATGAGTTCTTCAATCCAAAGGAATACATTCCTAGATTGAAAATCAGGAATGCAAGACTGTTGGTGGGAACGCAAGTTGGTACAACCACTTTGGAAAACAGTATGCAGGTTCCTCAAAAAGTTAAAAATAGAGCTACCCTATGACCAAGCAATTACACTACTGGGTATTTACCCCAAATATACAGATGTAGTGAAAAGAAGGGCCACATGCACCCCAATGTTTGTAGCAGCAATGTCCACAATAGCTAAACCATGGAAGGGGCTGAGATGCCCTTCAACAGATACATGAATAAAGAAGATGTGGCCCATATATACAATGGGATATTACTCATCCATCAGAAAGGATGAATACCCAACTTTTGCATCAACATAGACGGGACTGGAGGAGATTATCCTCAGTGAAATAAGTCGAGCAGAGAAAGTCAATTATCATATGGTTTCACTTATTTGTGGAACATAAGGAATAGGATGGAGAACATTAAGAGAAGGAAGGGAAAAATGAAGGAGGGGATATCAGAGGGGGAGATGAACCATTAGATACTGGACTCTGGGAATTAAACTGAGGGTTTTAGAGGGGAGGAGGTGGAGGGATGGGTGAGCCCATGATGGGTATTAAGGAGGGCACATATTACATGAAGCACTGGGTGTTGTACACAAACAATGAATCATGGAACACTACATCAAAAACTAATGACATCTTGTATGGTGACTAACATAACATAAAAAAAAAGTAAAAAAAAAAGCGACTCTCAAGTTTCTGGGGTCCATCTCAAAGTTTGAGAATAGAGCTACCATATTAAGTGCAGGGCCATATTAATGTCCCTATTAAGTTAGGGACATTGAACCGTGAATCACGCTGGTTTGAGAGGAGTTCTATCCCTGGACTGTTCAGCTATATGAAATAATAAATTCCTTTTTTGGCTTAAGCAAAAAAAAAAAAAGAAAAAAAGAAAATCAAAATGCAGGAAGGAATGAAGAGAAGGAAAGAAAATTTATAATTACAAATGAATTTTGTCTTATGAGACAATTTTAGAAATCTGTGGACTCTGAGCAACAGACTGAGGGGTTTGGAGGGGAGGGGGTGGGGCGTTGGGCGAGGCTGGTGGTGGATATTGAGAGGGGCACGTATTGCATGGAGCACTGGGTGTGGTGCATGAACAATCAATCTTGTAACACTGAAAAAATAAAATAAACGTATTTGGGAAAAAAAAAAAGAAATCTCTCTAGAAATTAAAATATATGTGGAATTGAAATGCATGAGAACAGTAAAGCAGAGTCGGAAAGGTTAAAAATGTAGTTGGAAGTGTTTGAATGTATTAGCATTTGGGGGAGGTGGTAAAAGTAATTGTATTAGACTACATTAAGTAAAGAACACATTAAGTAGGCTCCAAACCCAGCGTGAAGTGCGAGGCGGGGCTTGAACTCCCCACCCTAAGATCAAGACTGAGCTGAAATCAAGAGTCAGATGCTTAATTGATTGAGCCATCCAGGTGCCCCTCATTAACTACATGAAGATTTGTATATCATTGCAGCTGATACGTTTATTGAGGAAACAATAGAATAATAAAAGAGTTAGGGGTGCCTGGGTGGCTCAGTTGTTAAGTGTCATGATTCCAGGGGTCCTGCATCAGGCTCCCTGCTCAGTGGGGAGCCTGCTTCTCCTCTCCCTCTGCTGGCAGCTCCCCCTGCTTGTGCTCTCTTTCTCTCTGTCAAATAAATAATAAATAAAATCTTTAGAGGTACCTGCGTGGCTCAGTGGGTTAAAGCCTCTGCCTTCGGCTCAGGTCATGATCTCAGGGTCCTGGGATCGAGCCCCGCATTGGGCTCTCTGCTCAGCGGGGAACCTGCTTCCCCTTCTCTCTCTGCCTGCCTCTCTGCCTACTTGTGATCTCTCTCTCTTTGTCGAATAAATAAAATCTTTAAAAAAAAAAACCCCAAATATATCTCACATACAAATGTATTCAATGATTTCATCTACAACAATATATGACAGTGTCAAAAGCCCCACATTTTTGTGTTTTTTAAAAAGTTTATTTAAGTAATCTCTGAACCCAATGCAGGCTTCAAATTCACAACCCTGAGATCGAGCCACAGGCTTCCCTGACTGAGCCAGCCAGGTGTCCCAATTTCTGTGTCTTTGTATAAGGATTTAGGAGTTTCTCAAATCCCATTGACAGAAGACAGGATATCTCTTCTGGATTATCGGCTGATTGGGTTATCCACTCCCTTCCTCTATAAAAGGGGAATCAGAAGCAGAAGTCTCACATTTTCTAGCAAGCCACGGGCTCTCGCATCAGGAGAAGGTGTAGCACAACTCTGCAGCCATGAAAGGACATGCATCCACCTGTTCTCCCAACCAACCCACTCTGGTGAGTTTGGAGTGCATACTGATGGCACCAGTGCCCATTAGTATATGTACCCTTCTGTGAAACTTCTCTTGAGTGAGCAGACAGGAGCTTTAAAAATGAGGAGAAATCTTACTGAAAGCTGTTTCTTAGGTATTAATGTTTTTTAAGTAAGTTCAAAGTATGGTACTATTTTGCATATGGAGTTTTCTTGGGCTATTGGGCTAGATGTTTTTGTTTTGTTTTGTTGTTTTGTTTCAACCAACAGTATCACTAGGAAATGGGATGTAGCCTGTGGTCCTGCACTGTTTAAATCGTTCCTCTCTCCGGAAAATTCATTACCCGCAATGTGCTTGTTTTTTCTTTCTATTTTTCTTTTTTTTAAATTCAGTTCTTTGCTCAAATATGTCCTCAGTTACTCCTCTAATCTCTTCATCATCAATAATTGTAATTAATTTCTTTGTCCTGTTATCCCTCCCTATTATCTTCCTCCATCCCTCCCTCTTCCTCTCAATCAACCTTACTGTTTATCATAGCTGTTAATTATTCCTGATATGGGGGTACCTGGGTGGCTCAGTGGGTTAAGGCCTCTGCCTTTCGCTCAGGTTATGATCTTGGGGTCCTGGGATCGAGCCCCGCATTGGGCTCTCTGCTCGGTGGGGAGCCTGCTTCCCCCTCTCTCTCTGCCTGCTTGTGATCTCTCTCTCTCTGTCAAATGGGTAAATAAAGTCTTTGAAAAAATTTATTTATAAAAAAATATTCCTGACATGATATTAGACATTCATTACTCTGTATTAAGTCTTTCCTCTCACCAAGATTAAACAGGGGCAGTGACTTTGTTAAGTTAAAGTCTGGATCTAGGGTTGTAGTACACAACTTGGCATATAATAAGTACTCTATAAATGGGAGGATCAAGTAATTTTTCCTTCCAACTAGGATCTCTTGAGTATTGAAAGGGTTGGTATTATCTGGCAGGAGGGGTTCCTGGGTAGCTCAGTTGGTTAAATGTCTGCCTTAGGCTCAGGTCATGATCCCAGGGTCCTTGGATCAGACCCTATGTCAGTCTCCCTGCATGTTCAGTGGGGAATCTCTCTTTCTCTCTCCAAAATAAATGAAGAAAGCTTTTTAAAAAATAATGATGTCAGACGATATGCTCCATATATACAATGGAATATTGTGCCTCCATCAGAAAGGATGAATACCCAACTTTTGTATCAACATGGACGGGACTGGAGGAGATTATGCTGAGTGAAATAAGTCAAGCAGAGAGAGTCAATTATCATATGGTTTTACTTACTTCTGGAGCATAAGGAATAACATGGAGGACATTAGGAGAAGGAAAGGAGAAGTGAATTGGGGGACATCGGAGGGGGAGATGAACCAAGAGAGACTGTGGACTCTAGGAAACAAACTGAGAGTTTTGGAGGGGAGGAGATGGGGAGATGGGTAAGCCTGGTGGTGGGTATTGAGAGGGCATGAATTGCATGGATCCCAGGGTGTGGTGCATGAACAATGAATCTTAGAACACGAAAAAAGTAAAAAAAAAATGTCAGGACAGCAGGAATGATATGAGATTTCTGGCTTCTTTTTTAAAAAAAAGATAGAAATGGTTGGTTTAAAAAGAAAGGCCACACTGATTAAGTTTGCATTTTAAGCAGCTTATGGAGATTAGAGTCTTCTATAGTATTCCTCCCATAACCCTCAGGGTGACATTTTACAAGACCCTCAGTGGATACCTGAAACCATGGATAGTATTGAACCCTTTGTATATCCTACATATTTTCCCCCCGATACATACATACTTACGATAAAGTTTAATTTAGAAATTGGGCACAGCAAGAAATTAACAACAATAATAAAGTAGAATTAAGTATAGCAATATATTATAATAAAGTTATGCGAATGTAGTCTCTCTCAAAATATCCTACTGTACTGTACTCTCCCTTCTTGTGATGATGTGAGATGATAAAATGTCTACGTAATGAGGTGGAGTGAGATGAATGACATAGGCACTGTGATGTAGGATTAGGCTACATTCCTAACAGTTCCATCTGGACCTGAGACCACAGTTCACCTTGGTTAACTGAAACTGTGGATAAATGGAATGCCACAATGAATTCCAGGAAGAAAGGATAAGAAAAAAAATCGTAGGCAGTGACAATTTAGTGCAGTCTGCCACCACAGAGATGATGTCACTGTATAATTGTGGTTGAGGGAATTTGAAAAAATCTAGAAAGTATTTTTATTTGAGTCTGAATAATTTCTTTCTTTCTTTCTTTCTTTCTTTCTTTCTTTCTTTCTTTCTTTCTTTCTTTCTTTCTTTCTTTCTTCTTTCTTCTTTCTTTTTTAAGATTTTATTTATTTGACAGAGATAGAGAGCAGAAGTAGGCAGAGCAGCAGGCAGAGGGATAGGGAGAAGCAGATGTCCCGCTGAGCAGGGAGCCTGATGCGGGGCTCGATTCCAGGACTCTGGGATCATGACCTGAGCTGAAGGCAGCCGCTTAACTGACTGAGCCACTCAGGCGCCCCTGAATAATTTCTTCCAATAAATATAACTTAGTGCTTTCCAAGGCAAAACAAGTGGATACTGGATGTAAAACATTAACGTTCACATTAGTCATCTCTTCACTGAATATTCAATTTATAGAAAAACAATATGAGGGTACCTGGTGGCTCATTTGAGTGTCTGCCTTCTTCTCAGGTCATGATCTCAGGGTCCTGGAATCAAGCCCTACATCAGGCTCCCTGCTCAGCAGGGAGCCTGCTTCTCCCTCCCCCTTCCCCTGCTCTGTCTCTCTCACTTTCTCTCTCAATAAATAAATAAAATCTTAAAAAAAGAAAAACAATATGAAAGAAATAATACATGTAGTAGTGAACATTGAAAAAAATTAACAGAAAATGTAATTCTGATGGCTGGATCAGGAAAGGTCACTGGAGAAATGGTATTTTGTAGGGAAACTGAAAGGTGCTCAAGAATTATTCAGAAGTTTTTTTTTTTTAAGATTTTATTTATTTGACAGAGGATGAGAGAGATCACAAGTAGGCAGAGAGAGAGGGGGAAGCAGGCTCCCCGCTGAGCAGGGAGCCCGACATGGGGCTCGATCCCAGGACCCTGCAATCATGACCTGAGCTGAAAGCAGAGGCTCCAACCTCTGAGCCACCCCGGCGCCCCTATTTTTAACTTTTTGAGGAACTTCCATACTGTTCTACAGAGTGGCTGCACCAGTTTGCATTCCCACCAACAGTGTGTTCTTACCAACATCTGTTTCCTGAGTTGTTAATTTTAGCCATTCTGACCAGTGTGAGGTGGTATCTCATGTGGTTTTGATTTCTATTTCCCTGATGCCGAGTGATTTTGAGCACTTTTTCATGTGTCTCTTGGCCATTTCTATGTTTCTTTGGAGAAATGTCTGTTTCTGTCTTCTGTCCATTTCTCGACTGGATTTTTTTTGGGGGCGGTGTTGAGTTTGTTAGATGGATTCAGGATTCATTGTTATGAATGTGAGGTGGCAGGTGGCCAGAATGACACTCAGGTTTAGACAGGACATTATACTAGCAAGTGGGTTTGGGGACACTTTGATAGCAGTGAATTATTTGGGGAATTGGTTGGTTCAAATTGGGATCTGGTCACTGAGTGGAGTCACTATTTAATCACTGAAGAGGTAAAGTGGGAGGATGACACTGGGTATCAGGGTTGGAGTTAGATCTATGCTGGTTCTATGGGCATTTCTAGCTCTATGGGCTAATGGTATCTGAAATCAAGAAATGGATGGATGGCCTAGACAGGGGTATAGGTGAACAAATGTTAGAGCAGGACTGATTTCTAAGAAGCATCGACTGTTGCATAAAGTCAGAAAGAGGAGCCGACATTAACAGGGAGGAGAAGAGAAGAAAGAATATCAGGGAGAATGTTTTGTACCAGAACTCTGAAAAATGGTTTACAATGGCGATCTTTGTACAAAAAAAAAAAAAAAGAAAGAAAGAAACTGTGATGGGAATATGGTGTTTCTGAGTTATTTATTTATGAATAGGAAGATAGTTGAGTGAAGATAAGATTTGGGTGTGCAAGTGAAAGCAAGTGAGTATCTCATGGTTACGAGGGACATAATCTCACTGAAGATAGGCACGAAAGCTAAGAATATCAGGAGGTAGTGTGTCCTAAAGCATAGTAAAGAGATACTGAAAACCTGAAGTCTTGGGATACAAAGAAACCAATGTTCCTTGTGTCCAAATGGTGGTGGGTCAGAGGGTACCAGCATGTGTGTAGTTGACATCGACAAGGGTGGGAAGAGGGAAACATCCTCTAGGGAAGATGGTGGAGGAGAAAGGGTCTGGAGTTGGCACTGGGTAATGACCTCAAGCTTTCTGTCCTTGACTTATATCTGCTTGTTGGTGTCCTAGAACTAGTTCTCAGTGTGTGGTGCCTGCACCAGCAGCATCAGCACCACCTGGGAACTCTTAGAAATTAGATTCTTGGCCCCGCCCCAGACCTACCTGGCTTGAGGTCCAGAAATCAAAGTTTTAACAACTCTCTGGATGATTGTGATGCATAGTGCAATTCAAGACACGTTTCCCCATGGAGAGAGGAGGGTGGAAGATCCAAATGAGCTGAGAACATTCTTTGTGGCTGGTGGTCCTCATCCCCCATTTTATTCAAACATCACATTTCTTTTTGTTTTCAAAGGACAAACTCAAAAGAAACATGATGTCCCAGACGATGGAGAAGAAAAGACAAGTCCATTTAGCCAAGGCCAAGAAAAGACACCATGAAAGAGCTGCATCTCCTATAAGGCTGACCAGTTGCATTTTTAAAAGGCCGGTCACAAACATAACTTCCCATCCTGGCAATGAGGTCAGGTATAATCAATGGGAAAGGACCTTGGAGAAGCCCCAGCAAATCTCTGCATATTGCAGACTGCAGGGACTCCAAGCCTGCAGCAGTGAGGGAGAAATTTTAAGTACTTTGGACTTCATAAATATCTCACAAGTAATTGCACTAGGCAGTGCGGGTGCAGGGTCTCTACCTAGTGGCCCTGGGCCCAGTATGGTACCATCTTCAATTTGGGCAGCAGTGGGTTTCTGTCTCCCACCACCCATCTGCAGACAGCCAGTAACACCTGGAGACATCCGGAGACAGACCTGGAAAGTGAAAAAAGCAAGAGAGAGACTGGCTGAGGCCTTGAGGGCAGACAGGCTTGCCAAGGAGTTGGAGAGAGCCAGAAGCCAAGAGGGACATTCTGACAACTAGAGGAAAGTTTGGAAAAGGTTGTGTGGAAGGATCCAGTGGGGTGCTTCACTGTGAGACAGCCCGCAGTTTCACTTCCTGATACGATGTCAACCCTGTTTCTTGCTCTATACCCCTGTGCTTTGTTATATCAGAATTGTACTTCATTAAACTCCTTTGAGAGACAAAGGTGTGAAAGATAGAGTGGTGGTTTTATGGGTAAGGGTGGATTTCATGTGAAATAAGTCAATCAGAGAAACACAATTATATGGTTTCGCTTATATGTGAAACATAAGGATTAATACAGAGGACAATAGGGGGAAGGGGGGAAAACTGAATGGGAAGAAATCAGAGAAGGAGATAAACCATATGAGTCTCTTGACTCTGGGAAACAAACTGAAGGTTGTGGAAAGGGAGGGAGGTAGGGGGATGGGGTAACCGGGTGATGGGTATCAAGGAGGGCATGTGATGTGATGAGCAATGGGTGTTATACTGAGCTGATGAATCATTGAACATTATATCAAAAACCAGTGATGTACTATATTCTGGCTAACTGAATTTAAATAAAAAATAAATAAAAAAGAAAAAAGACAGACAGACAGAAAGAAAGATAGAACGGCCAAAATTAACAAAACAACAAGTGTTGGAGAGGGACATGGAGAAAGGGGAACCCTCTTACCCTGCAATTGCACTACTGGGTATTTACCCTGAAGATACAGATGTAGTGAAAAGGACCATATGTACTCCAATGTTTATAGCAGCAATGGCCACAATCGCCAACCTGTGGAAAGAGCCAAGATGTCCTTCAACAGATGACTGGATAAAGAAGATATGGTCCATATATATAATGGAATATTACACAGCCATCAGAAAGGATGAATACCCAACTTTTGCATCAACATGGATGGGATTGGAGGAGATTATTATGCTCAGTGAAATAAGTCAAGCAGAGAGAGTCAATTATCATATAGTTTTACTTACTTGTGGAGTATAAAGAATAACATGGAGAACATTAGGAGAAGGAAAGGAAAAATGAATTGGGGTAAATCGGAGGGGGAAATGAAGTATGAGAGATTATGAACTCTGAGAAACAAACTGAGGGTTTTGGAAGGGAGGGTGATGGGAGGATGGGTGATCCTGGTGAAGTGTATTAAGGAGGGCATGTATTACTGGAAACTTGTGGAAACTTGTCCACCCTGCAGCACAGGACACATTGAAATTATTCAAAGAATTCATTTTACTTATAAACAATTTATTCAGTAAACATTATAATCATTTATGGTGAACAAATAATTGATGGAATAAAGGTGTCATATTACAAAAGTCAGGAGGAGACCATCTCACTAGGATCAGGGAGGAAAAGAAGTGATGTGATTCTGGAAGACTCTGGCATTTTCTGGACTTCTTAAACTTTTGGTAGAGTAGTTTAGCAGAGGTGGGGAAGGAAGTCTGATTTCAGGGGTCAAAGACTGAAAAAAGCCTAGAGAGAGTGGAAGTGGACAGCTATGCCTTGGACAGCTGTACCTCCTACAACAGGCACTGGATTTAACTTAGTGAAAGCTCCCTCCCAGAGCCAGCACGTTTGGTGGAGGCTGATTCCACCCCAGAATGGGAGCAGATCTGACTCTTCAGTGTGAGCTAATCTGCATATTCCAAACTCTCAATGTCCTGGGGTAGAACATCCCATGGCCCTCTCTGTTCCAGTAGAATCCAGGCACAGAGCCCTTTATGGAACATGAGGTGGAGCCCAGTACACAGGGCTCTTACCTGCCACATGTGGTGTTCTACCTGCCACTTCTTTTTTGGCTGGGCTAGGCTTCTTTCCTCCATTCTTGGCTTTCGCCTCCCTGACCTCAGCTCTCTCCTTCCCTCCCTTCCCTTCCTTCCCTTCCTTCCCCTTCTGGATTCAGTTGGTTCTTTGGACTCTCTCTGGATGGCTAGTTTCTCTGATTGTCAGGGCTTCTGTTCATCCTTGTCTTCTTTCTGCCTCACCACAGGCTTGGCTTATACCAGTTTGGTTTGTTGCATTTTATTTTTTCTTATTTCAAGGAGGCGAAAGATCCGTACATTGAAAAGTATAAAACACAGAAGGAAATTGAAGAAGACATAAATAAATGGAAAGATATCCTGTGTTCATAGATTTTAAGAATTAATGTTATTAAAATGCCTATTCTGCCCCAAGCCATCTACAGATACAATGCAATTTCTATAAAAATTCTGATGGCATTTTTCACAGATAGAAAAAAATTTCTACAATGGAATATTACTCATCCATCAAAAAATGAAGCCTTGCCTTCCGCAATGATGTGGATGGAGCTAGAGGGTATTATGCTAGGCGAAATAAGTCAATCAGAGAAAGACAATTATCATATGATTTCACTCATACGTGGGATTTAAGAAACAAAACAGAGGATCATAGGGGAAGGGAGGGAAAAATAAAATAAGATGAAATCAGAGAGGGAGACAAACCATAAGAAACTCAACTCTAGGAAATAAGCTGAGGGTTGTTGGAGGGGAGGTGGGTGGGGGATGGGGTAACTGGGTGATGGGCATTAAGGAGGGTATTTGATGTAATGAGCACTGGGTGTTCTACCGATGAATCACTAAACTTTACGTCTAAAACTAAAAAAAAAAAATTCACACAGAACTACAAAATACCCCAAATAGCTAAAGCAATTCTGAACGAAATGAAAAAAGCTGGAGGCATCACACTTTCCGATTTTAAATAATATCACAAAACTATCACGTTCAAAGCAGTATGGAATTGGCATAAAAACCAGTAGACAGACCAATAGAACAGAATCGAGGGCTCACAAATAAACCCACACATATAAGGTCAACTAATTTTCGACAAAGTCACTAAGAATGTAGAGTTGGGAAAGGATAGTCTTTCCAATGAATGGCTTGGGAAAACCAGATATTTACATGCAAAAGATTGAAAGTGTACTCATACATCATGCACACAAATCAACTTTTGATTGATTATGTTCAGTTAGTCTATGGTACATCATCAGTTTTGATGTGTTCAATGATTCATTAGTTCCGTATAACACTCAGGGCACATCACAGCACGTGCCCTCCCTAATACTCAGTAGACTAAATACTTAACCTAAGAGCTGAAACTGTAAAAGTCCTAGAGGAAAATTTGGAAGAAAACTTCTTGACATTGATCTTGGCAATGATTTTTTTTTGACACCAAAAGCACAGGCAACAAGCGCAAAATTGAATAAGTGGGACTACATCAAACAAAAAGTTACTGCACACAAAGGAATTAATCAATAAAATGAAAAGGGAACCTATGAAATGGGATAAGATATATTGCAAGTAGAATATACTTGATAAAGGGTTAATATCCACAAATAATATATATCCACAATATCCACAAATAATAATATCCACAATATCCATTCAACGCAAATATCAAAACTCCCACAAAACCAACAACCCCCCAAAACACAACCAATCATCCCCAAATGTTGGCGTTTAGCTCAGTTAATAAACTTGCACAAGAGCTGAGTAGACATTTTTCCAAAGAATAAACTGATACAGTGGCAAAAATTAATCTGAGGTGGTCTTGAAACAGTGGGCTCCCTTGTGAGAGCAAGGATTGCAACTTGGCTCACTGTCCATATCACAAGGTCTAAACTATTAAACATCACAGATATTTATAAATAAGTCCCTTAGAGCATTTGTTTCTGATCCCAGTTTTCCCTTTCAGCGCATGGAGAGAGAACGTCCATCCATAATTTTTATTCTCTCCCTTAATCTGTCTTTTACTTTAAAAGCCAATCACTGGGGCACCTGGGTGGCTCAGTCGTTAAGCATCTGCCTTTGGCTCAGGTCATGCATGATCCCAGAGTCCTGGGATCAAGCCCCTCATCGGGCTCCCTGCTCATTGGGAAGTCTGCTTCACCCTTTCTCACTCCCCCAGCTTGCGTTCCCTGTCTTGCTCTCTCTCTATATACATCAAATAAATAAATAAAAATCTTAAAAAAAAAAAACCAATCACCTTGTTCCACATCCTGAAATTCCTCATGTCCTCTATACTGTTAAATGCTACTTTGCCCTTCATCCCTAAAGTCACTGATCTCAAGTAGCTACGCACACCAGCCGATGCAGAGAGCAATTTAATTAGTTCTTTCATCACCGATTGCCATGAATTCACTTTGCTTCATGCGGTGGCTGGCACAATTAGCTGCATATTTAAGTCACCTAGGCAGATTTTAAAGTCCTGTTTGAAATATACCCTATTCCCTTCGCTTAAGGTACAGATACAAATAATACTGCCTGGGATCCCGTCCTTTCCAATTTTACCAGGTAATTCTAAAGTGTTGCAAAGCCTGAAACACCCTGAAATGAGAAAAAGAGTCCTTCATCTATTGTTAAAAAATCTGGAGTTCTTACAAAATAAATTCTGCTGTCCGAGCCCCTCCCCCATCCATTGTGATATGCTTGGTCTGGAATGTGTCTAGACACCCGCAGCATTAAAAGCAACCCAGGTGTGTTTCATACAAGTCAAGTTCCAGGACCACAGCCCCCCAAGAAGCTAGATTAGTTTCTCATCCTTGCTTGTCCTTTAGACCCTTGGGGATTTGTAAAATTCCTGCAGACCAGGCTGTATCCTGCATCAGCATATGAGAAGGGCTAGGACTGGACACAGTTATCAGTGGTTGTAAACTGTCCAGGTGATTCCAATGTACATCCAGGCTGAAAGCAATTAAATAGATCAGCTAATTTTTTTAAATTAACATATA
>CM052799.1:4258149-4287014 GCA_028533885.1 Nasua narica | reverse complement strand
AAGGTGAAGTCAGGTAGGGTCAGTCCTCTGACTTTGTTCCTCTCTTTCAATATTGTGTTAGCTATTCAGGATTTTTTGCTTCTATATATAAACATTACAATCAGTTTATCATTATCTACAAAATTTTGGGGGGATTATGATTGGAAATGCATTGAATCTCTAGATCAGTTGGGAGGAACTGACTGATTTCTTGACAATATTGAATCTTCTTATCCATGAACATGGACTATCTCTCCATTGATTTGAATCTTGTTTGATTTCTTTCATCAGATTTTTGCAGTTCCCTCATATAGATCAAATGTAGGAAAGATCAAATGAGATAATGTGTACATAGTTTTTGAGTATGGCTCCTGGCAAAGAGGTAAAGCTCAATAAATAGTACCTGGATTGCTATCAGAAAGAGAATAAAAGTAGTAATTTAACTACAGCAAGAAAACCTACGAACACTATTTTTCATGTACCAAGTACTCTGTTGCTCAAATACTTTTTATTAAGTCATGCTTTTTGTTGGCAAAGATAATATAAATTATTCCAAACAAAGACCAGGCAGCATAAAACTAGTAAATGTAACAAGCAATTGCCAACACTCAGTGAGCAGAAAAGCTCCCACATGTGAATTCTATTCTAAGTGCTACTTAGGATGACCCACAGTCTAAATCTAGTCCACTCCTTGTTTTTGTAAATAAAGCTTTATTGGAACATAGCCACATCCATTCATTTATATAAGGTTTATGAATTGGCTGTACTCCCACAACAAAGGCAACACTGAGTAATTGCCACAAACACCATATGGACTGCAGAGACAAAAACAATTACCATTTGGCCCTTTATAGAAAGTTTGCCAACCACTGATAGACGCTACCATGAGATCTCCAGAATTGTTCTGGCAGGACATGGGGTTCAGGCTGGAGAAAGGACATCTTTTTTTCTTCAAGGGAGACACCTTCATCATGTTGTTTTAGCACATGCATGCCTACGCTCTAACCGAAGCCCCACTGCCAAAGTACTACCGTTCTCAACTAACTTTGCAGAGCTTCTTTAGTGAGGCAGCAATTCCTTTAGTGAGGAATTCTGACTAATTCTCTTTTTAGCTGACACCTTAGGAAAGTGTCTTAGGTGTACTAAGTCCCAGATGTCCTGTGTATGAGGTGATGAACAGTGCTGACCCCATAGGATCAGGGTGAGAATGAGACACAATATATGCACTAACTCTGATGCATCCCAGTCCTTCAAGATTTGTTGCCATTGTTGTTACTTTTTATATTTTGGGACAATTCTCAAGCTCTTCAATATACTCTTTCAGAGTCTTCCAGATACAGAGGCCACAGGTGGGCTCTTCCACCCCTGAATTTCCTGAGTGTACTTTTTTGTCCCTAATGTCCTGAAGTTGTATTCAAATTTTTATTGTGAGTACATTTGTCTGAATGGTACATCCCTATTTGGGGAAATAGGCCCTGGATTTCACTAAAAGTCTCAAATGGATCCAACCCCAAAGATGCCGAGAACCATTGCTCTAGGAGTTTCTAAGAGCAAATAGAATTCTGACTTAAAACGGGACTGGTTTTGTGAAGTATAATTCACAACAGGAAATAGACCAAAATGTTTGATTTCAGATCATGTATTAGCCACGGACTCCACTTCCACCATAAAGGCACACAGCATGCTTACTGAGTAGGTGAGCCATAGTTTTGGGGTCCTACTATTGCAGACACAGCCACAATGAGAGCTGGAATCCCGTAGCCTAAAGGGTACATGAACTTCTTCTTGAATTTGCCTGCACTGGTGTAGTTGGCCACCTTGAGATTCCTAACGGTGAGGAAGAGATGCAGCCCTTCAAGGAGCATCCAGGTGAAGGCGGCCAGGTAGAGGTAGTGCAGCATCCCCGCGATGATGGAGCACAGTACCTGGAAGGGAGACAAGAGTTAGGAATATGGTCTGTACCTGATCATGTCCTTAGCACATCCAGCATTTCCTGGATGTTGGCCTGCATTTTTAATTCCAACACCCGTGACATTTTTCCAGGGGGGTAACACAGTTTTGGGAAGCTTCACTGGCCCCATGCTTACCCTATGTATGGAGCAGACCAGTAATGCAGAGGGATGAATGTTCTGGGAATAGTGCTCAGATTCATGACCGGTGTTGGTAGATGAAGAGTCCATGGCCCTTGGTCTTTGGAAGGGTGTGATGCTTAATTTTATGTGTCAACTCCACTGAGCTAAGGAATGCCCAGATAACATGTAAAACATCATTTCTGGGTGTGTCTGTGAGGGTGTTTCAGGAGTTATAAATTAGCATTTGGGTCTGGAGACTGAGTAAAGATCACCCTCACCAATGAGGGCAGGCATCATCAATCCACTTGAGGGTCTAAAAAAATTTATGTGGAGGAAGGGAGAGTTTGCTCTCTCTGCTTGAGCTGGGATTTCCAGCTCTCAGACATTGGTGGCTGTGGTTCCAATAAACAAACAAACAAAAACAGACTGCCTTATAAAATGGATTTTTTTAAAAAGAAATGGAAGGTGGGCCAGAATCAGTGGCAGTACCGTACTCTGCCAACCCTGTCCATTTCCTAATGAGGAAACTGGGGCCCAAAAGGTAGAATCTCACCCAAGATCACATAGCTGGTAAAAAATAAAAATGGATTTGAAACCCAAACTGTCTCCAGACAGTATACTTACTCTTAACCATAGCACTGTACTGCCCCCCAGGGGGGCGGGAATAGTGCTTTCATAACCTTCTGGCTATGAGATCATAGTCTTTTAGGATTAAAAGGA
Organism: Nasua narica; assembly: GCA_028533885.1. Taxonomy (NCBI): domain Eukaryota; kingdom Metazoa; phylum Chordata; class Mammalia; order Carnivora; family Procyonidae; genus Nasua; species Nasua narica. The sequence goes on along the minus strand of CM052799.1, from coordinate 4,284,243 downwards.
GCTTTGGAAAGCATCTAGTTCCAATTCTTCCTGGATATGATGATATCTGTGATCATAATGGAGACAAAAGCTAACGTCATTAATGTACAAAGCCACTGTCCACCCAGGATTCAAAACTCACTCCACCGCTGATTCCAGGCTATAGACTTGCCACTAGGATGGAACTTCCCAGGCAGAGGCTACATCTCCCTGCTCCCTTTGCTGCCACGTGGGACCACTTCACTGATTTACAGACAGTAGAACGTGAAGGGACGTGATGTGTACTACTTTCAAAGATGGCCCATATAAACCTCCCTCATGGGACTCTGCCAGGTTCTTTGCTCTTTTCAGTTGGTGAAAATGGATGACCTTGAAAGCTGTGAGGGTGGAGGATAGAAATCCTTCCAACCTGTTTGCCCACCCTCAACTGATACAGAAGGGGGAAATTAACCACTCTTGTGCTTAGTCAATGACATTTTAGAGTTTATTTGTTACAGGAACTATTTTTACCTTACTTAATGCCATCAGTCTGATTCTCAGTCAGCTTGCTAAATGGCTTCTCAAAAAGTAAAGTAAATCTTTATTCAGAGTTACAGATGAGGAGAATTGAATGGAAACTTGCTTTTTCCCCTAACACCATCACTGGGGACCCTTTTTTATGGGACTAACATAACATAATAAAAATTCTAAGATGGAAAAACATCCCATGCTTATGGATCGGAAGAATAAACATCGTTAAAATGAGCATGCTGCCCAGAGCAATCTGTACATTCAATGCCATCCCAATCAAAATACCAAAGACATTTTTCAAAATGCTGGAACAAACAATCCTAAAATTTATGTGGAACCAGAAAAGACCCTGAATTGCAAAGGAAATGCTGAAAAAGAAAAACAAAGCTGGGGACATCACGTTGCCTGAGTTCAAGCTATATTACAAGGCTGTGATCACTAACACACCATGGTACTGGCACAAAAACAGACCCATAGACCAATGGAACAGAGTGGACAGCCCAGGTATGGACTCTCAATCCTATGGTCAAATAATCTTTGACAAAACAGGAAAAAATATTCGATGGAAAAAAGACTCTTCAATAAATGGTGCTGGGAAAATTGGACAGCTGCATAGAGAACGATGAAACCGGACCATTCTCTTAGACCATACACACAGATAAACTCAAAATGGATGAAAGACCTCCATGTGAGACAGGAATCCATCAAAATCCTAGAGAAGAAGATAGGCAGTAATCTCTTCGACACTGGCCACAGGAACTTCTTTTAAGACACGTCTCCAAGGGAAACAAAAGCAAAAATGAACTTTTGGACCTCATCAAGATAAAAAACTTCTGCACAGCAAAGGGAACAATCAACAAAACTGAAAAGAGGCAACCCACAGAATGGGAGAAGATATTAGAAAATGACACTACAGACTGTGCTGTATCCAAGATCTATAAAGAACTTCTCAAACTCAACACCCAAAAAACAGGTAATCATGTCGAAAAATGGGCAGAAGACATGAACAGACTCTTCTCCAATGAAGACATACAAATGGCTAACAGACAAATGAAAAATTGTTCGTCATTGGCTATCAGGGAGATTCAAATCAAAACCACATTGAGATATCACCTTACACCAGTTAGAATGGCAAAAATTAACAAAGCAGGAAACCACAAATGTTGGAGAGGATGTGGAGAAAGGGGAACCCTCTTCTACTGTTGATGGAAATGCAAGTTGCAGCCACTTTGGAAAACAGTGAGGAGATTCCTCAAAAAATTAAAATAGAGCTACTCTATGACCCGGCAATTGCACTACTGGGTATTTACCCCAAAGATACAGATGTAGTGAAAAGAAATGTCATATGTACCCCAATGTTCATAGCAACAATGGCCACAATAACCAAACTCTGAAAAGAGCTGAGATGCCTTTCAACAGATGAATGAATAAAGAAGATGTGGTCCATATATACAATGGAATATTACTCAGCCATCAGAAAGGATGAATACCCAACTTTTGCATCAACATGGATGGGACTGGAGGAGATTATGCTGAGTGAAATAAGTCAAGCAAAGAACGCCAATTATCAGATGGTTTCACTTACTTGTGGAACATAAGGAATAACATGGAGGACATTAGGAGAAGGAAAGGAAAAGTGATTTGGGGGAAATTGGAGGGGGAGATGAAGCATGAGAGACTGTGGACTCTGAGGAACAAACTGAGGGTTTTCGAGGGCAGGGGGGTGGAGGGATGGGTGAGCCTGGTGGTGGGTATTAAGGAGGGCATGGATTGCATGGAGTGCTAGGTGTTGTACATAAACAATGAATCTTGGAATGCTGCATCAAAAACTAACGATGTATTTTATGGTGACTAGCATAACACAATAAAAAATTGGTTGTTATTTTAAAAAATGAATTTTGGGGACTTCATCATGATAAAAAGCTTCTGCACAGCAAAGGAAACAGTCAACAAAACAAACAAGCAACCCATGGAATGGGAGAAGATATTCACAAATGACACTACAGACAAAGGTCTGAGATCTAAGATCTATAAAGAACTTCCCAAACTCAACATCCAAAAAACAAAGAATCAAGTCAAAAAATGGGCAGAAGACATGAACAGACACTTCTCCAAAGAAGACACACAAATGGCTAACAGATACATGAAAAAATGTTCAACATCAGCAGCCATCAGGGAGATTCAAATCAAAACCACATTGAGATACCACCTTACACCAATTAGAATGGCCAAAATCAACAAGACAGTAAACAACAAATGTTGGAGAGGATGTGGAGAAAGGGGAACCCTCCTCCACTGTTGGTGGGGATGCACCTTAGTGCAGCCACTTTGGAAAACAGTATGGAGATTCCTCAAGAAATTAAATATACAGCTACCATATGACCCTGCAATTGCACTACTCAGTGTTTACCCCAAAGAAGCTGATATAGTACAAAGAAGGGCCACATGTACCCCAATGTTCATAGCCGCAATGGCCACAATAGCCAAACTGTGGAAAGAACCAAAATGCCCTTCAACAGTTGAGTGGATAAGGAAGATGTGGTACATCTATACAATGGAATATTATGCCTCTATCAGAAAGGATGAATATCCAACTTTTGTATCAACATGGACAGGACTAGAAGAGATTATGTGGAGTGAAATAAGTCAAGCTGAGAGAGTCAATTATCTTATGGTCTCACTTACGTGTGGAGTATTAAGAAAATCATGGAGGGCATCGTGAGAAGGAAGGGAGGGGCGAATGCGGGGAAATCGGAGGGGGTGATGAACCAGGAGAGACTGTGGACTCTGAGCAACAAACTGAGGGTTTTGGAGGGGAGAGGGTGGGGGAGGTGGGTGAGCCTGGTGGTGGGTATCGAGAAGGGCACGTACTGCATGGAGCACTGGGTGTGGTGCATGAACAATCAATCTTGTAACACTGAAAAATTAAAATAAACATATTTGGGGAGAAAAAAATAAAAATAGAGCTACCCTATGACCCAGCATTTACCCCAAAGATACAGATATAGTGAAAAGAAGGGGCACCAGCACCCCAATATTCATAGCAGCAATGTCCACAAGAATCAAACTGCCCTTCAACAGATAAGTGGATAAAGCAGGTGTAGTACATATATACAATGAAATATTACTCAGCCACCAGAAAGGATGAATATCCACCATTTGCATTGAGATGGATGGAACTGGAGGGGATTTTGCTAAGTGAAATAAATCAATCAGAGAAAGACAATTATCATATGGTTTCACTCATATGTGGGATGTAAGGATAGCATGGAAGACCATAGGGGAAGGGAGGGAAACCTGAAGGGGGGCAAATCAGAGAGGGATAAAAACCATGAGAGGCTGTGGACTCCAGGAAACAAACTGGTGGTTTCAAGGTTGGGGCAGGGGGAGGGCACATGTGCACATGAGCACTGGGTGTTATATACAACTAATGAATCATTGAACACTGCATCAAAAACTGACGATGTACTATATGGTGGCTAACTGAACATACTAAAAATGTGATGACTTAAAAAAATAAAAAATTAAATTAAATTAAAATTAAACAGAGTCACTTATGGTTTGTTTCCCTGTTTTTATCTTATTTTATTTTTCCTTCCCTTCCTCTATGTTCATCTGTTTTATATCTTAAATTCTGCAGATGAGTGAAATCATATGGTATTTATCTTTGTCTGGCTGACTTATTACAGTTAGGAAAATACCCTCTAGTTCCATCCCTGTTGTTACCATTGCTGCTGACCCTTGCCTTCGCCCCATCCTTCCTCAAGATAAGATGGTTAGGTTTGATTATGACAACAAGGTGATTTGGTTAAATCATGTACCTTAGGCTCAGTCTGATCGATCCCTGTGAGGAAGAGCAGGTGGGCCAGGAAGAGGCAGATGGAGAGCTGCAGGTGGAGGGAGGTGCTGATGTTCTTAATGGATCGGCACAGGAGGAAAGTGAGGGCTGCCAGGAGGAGGCACAGCAGAGAGAGGCTCAGCCCCACATAGGTGATCACGGTCAGCACAGGATCCACCTATGAGCCACCAAGTTTAGAATCAATTATAGTATCCAATTCTGCAGTTAAGTTTCTGATGGAAAGTCTGATGGGCTTCCCAGTTCAGTCCTTTAAACAGTGGACTTAACCTCTCTGAGATTTGATGTTCTCATCTTCAAAATGGGTACACTAATAGCATTCACCACACAAGGCTATTGAACAACCAAAACCACTAGCCTGGTGCTGTCCAAAAGAAAAATGTGAGCTACCTGTGGAATTTAGAATTTTCTAGTAGCCATATCTTTTAAAATGTGAAAAGAATCAGGTCAAATTAATTTAATAGCATATGTTCAAAATATTATCAGTCCAATGTATTGAATATAATCATATAATAACAATGCAATCAGTTCAAATTACAATCAATGTAAAATAATTATTAATGAGATTTTTTTTAAAGATTTTATTTATTTATTTATTTATTTATTTATTTATTTATTTATTTATTTATTTATTAGGAAAGAGAGAGAGTGAGAGAGAGCATGAGAAGGGAGAAGGTCAGAGTGAGACGCAGACTCCCCATGGAGCTGGGAGCCTGATGTGGGACTCGATCCCGGGACTCCGGGATCATGACCTGAGCCGAAGGCAGTTGCTTAACCAACTGCGCCACCCAGGCGCCCCTTAATGAGATTTTTGATACTTTTTTCCATTTTAAGCCTCGGAAATCCAGGGTGTATTCTATGCTTACAACACATCTGAATTCAAATACTTTTATTTTCAATGATAAAAGTGAAATGAAGTCCTACCAGTGAAGTTGTATTTAATGGAAAAATATTTCACACTGCTTCTTCATTTAAATAAATTAAAATTAAATAAAATGAAAAAGTTGCTTCTCAGCCACACTAGCCACATTTCAAGCACCCAATAGCCACACGTGGCTGGTGATCCTACCGGACAACATAGCTCTCCAAAGTCATCTCCCTGAAGGCTGGAATTTCTTTATCTGTTTTGTTCTCTGCTGTATCCTCAATGCCTACAACAGCATCTGGCATACAGTAGGCACTCATATGCAAATTTGTTGAATGAATAAAACGAGGCTATGCATTTAAATGTGTAATATAATGATAAGCACACAGTGAATGTTCAATAATTGAGAGCTTAAAAGAAATAGGATAAGAAGTTAGGTAAATTCCTTTAAATCTGGCTTATCCTAGATATCGTTGGGACCTGGCAGGTTCAAGGACCTACACTTTTTTATTGGTGACAGTCAGTTGCCGTCTTTCCTGTCTGACCAGTTGTAACTGGCTCTTCAGAGTAACAGATGTTTGATTCCAGATCATCTTAGACCCTGCCACTATAGGGGTTGACAAGCCAACTTTCCAGTATTTGAGGGCTGTCTCTGCTAGCTTGAGTTTACGATGCCCATGCCCATGCCCATGGCCAGAATTAATGGCCCCACCCGGGATGCAGCTTTCAACCAATGCCTGAGAGGAGGTGGTGTATAGGTAGCCCATCTCTCTTGCAGTCCGCTAACTCTCAGAGTACTCGAGAGGGAATTACGTTCCAGATGCCCAAAGTGGTGATCAGCTTGATAATGCTCCCTGCATTAGCTTCTGTTTTTTCTTGTTTCATTTCCCAGCTCCTTACTGGTGCTTCCTGGAATTACCTCTCAAGTAAACTACTTCCACTTGACTCCTTATCTCAGAGTCTTTTCCTAAGACATGGAGAGGACAAGTCAAATACCAGCAGGGGACCATGAATCTTGGTACCTTGGGAACAAGAGCCACGAGGACAGCGAAGCTGGAAAGGTGGGAGCACTTGCATTCAGTGTGTGAATCGTTGCTGCCCACATGATAGCAGCCCTCTGTCGACCAGATGCCCCCGTCTTCTGATCCTTTCCAGTAGACACAGAAATGTTTTGTTCTTGTACCACCAGGCTGAAAAGAGAATAGGCTGAAAGTGCGGCTCTTTCTAGTTTTATTATCTCAATTTTATAGGTTAGTCATGGATGCATTGCATTGGAAACTGGAACGGGAAAATCCCATGATCTAGAACCCTTGTGGGGAAGAGTTTCATGTGACCACATCTGCTGTGGGGTTTATTCTTCCTGTATTCTGCCCTTCTCTGGTCATCTCAGAGCCCCAGGGATGGACCCTTATGAACTGCTTTACCCAAGCTCCTTGTCATTGGGACAACCCAATGAGAGGAACTGGTGAGAAGTCCTTAGATGAGAGGAGGAGGAAGTCAGGCATTTTTTTCTAGATGCTTCTTCTGCTTCAGCATATCACCATCTCCAGCAGGGCAACCCTCCTGTATGTCTCTGGCTCTCACTGGGCTCAACAATGCTCATCCCTCCATTGCCTTTTTAGGCTTAAACATGAAAATAGTTTCTCCTGGTGGCAATCTCCGGTTGTCTCAACATTTCTTGTTGGTTCCCTTAACTCTGAACGAGCAGAGTTGGATTCAGTTTCTTGGCAGGACCATCACAACACACCTTTTTGAGGTAATGCACAGAGAACTATCTCTGAAGTTTGCTCACCTGAACATGCCGGAAGGTCAGGAACACTGGTTCAGACAGATATACCTTTTTCTTTGTACTAATTGTGCCACTCACGACATGAGAATTCAGTTTCACTTCCTGTGTCCCTCTTCCACCATTAAAAAAGGATCCATTCAGAATATCCCAAAGAGACTGATAAGTGATAAGTGCAACTGCACGTCTATCTGAGAAAACAGAAGAAAAATCACTTTAGAGGGCATCTGTATTATGGGAAATCAGTCTGCCAGTGTCTTGTGTGAGAGTCATAAGGCAAACATTACATATAGTCAAAATTGCCCTTGGAAATCCTTTATGTTGTCCCATCAATACATTGTGTGTGGTTTGGGGCACAGCATTTTGTATATGTAATACATATTATAATGTACCATACATCTTAAGAGATATGTATGCAAAATACCTATTAATGTATTATAAAAATATATATGAGCCCTTAGACATCAAAATCAGAGCCATGAGGCAAGATATTTGTTCTCATAAGAGCAAGTGGAACTCAGGTGGGAATGAGGAAACCACACATTCCCATCTTCCATCTCAAACTCACTCTGGGGTATCTAATTTAGAAAGGTATGGAAAGGTACACAGGATGACACATTCTTTTAATTCATTCTCTCATTCTCCTTCCCTCTGTCTTTCTCTGTTTCTCTCCCTCCCATCCTCCTTCGCTCCCCTTTTCATGCAAGAATAATTTATTCGGGGCGCCTAGGTAGTTCAGTGGGTTAAAGCCTCTGCCTTCGGCTCAGGTCATGATCTCAGGGTCCTGGGATTGATCCCTGCATCAGGCTCTCTGCTCAGCAGGGAGACTGCTTCTCACCTTCTCTTTGCCTGCCTCTCTGTCTGCTTGTGATCTCTCTCTCTCTGTCAAATAAATAAATAAATAAATAAATAAATAAATAAATAAAATCTTTTTAAAAAAGAATAATTTAATTCACAGAAGGTAAATTCACATATGATGATCTGGAGCACGATATAGTATTTCTTAAACTGCAATTATTCATGGGCCACCATCCCAGTTTTAGTCAAAGTCACTTTCCACTTCTATTATTATTTACTCCATTTAAAAAACCAACTCATTTGTAGATCTTTTCCCTCCCCCTTCTCCATCTGACAGCTCACAATAAGGAGTGAAGATTAATCAGTAGCTGGGGATTTTCTGGAGAAAATACAGCAGGTATTTCACTCTCTCCAGAGTACCAGGTCTTTCTCTTTGAGATATTTTTCATGCACTCTTTCATTAATGTATTTATTCACTCTTTCACCAAGTATTTATTGAGCATCTAGTGTGTGCCAGAGGGTGTTCTAGACATTGCAATACAACAGTGAAGAAGACAGGCGAAGTTCTTGCCATCAGAGAGCTGATATTATAGTGGGAGAGATAGACGACAAGCCAATTAAGAAAAACTGCATAGTGTACATGCTGTGCAGAAATTTAAATGAGATGGTGGAATAAGGCAGGGATGGCAAACTGTGGCCTGAGAATCAAATCCAGCCTACCACCTGTTTTTACAGAAAGTTCTTTTGGCACACAGTCATGCTCCTTCATTTACATATCATCTATGGCTGCTCTCCCACTGGAATGTCAGAGTTATTATAACAAAGATCATCTGGTCCAAGCAAGGCAAGGGAAACAAAAGCAAAAATAAACTATTGGGACTTCATCAAAATAAAAAGCTTCTGTAAGGTGAAGGAAACAATCAACAAAACTAAAAGGCAACCTTTGGAATGGGAGAAGATATTTGCAAATGACATATCTGATAAAGGGTTAGTTTTATAAACAACTTATGAAACTTAACACCCAGAAAACAAATAATCCAGTTGAAAAATGGGCAAAAGACATGAACAGACATTTTTCCAATGAAGACATACAGATGACTAACAGGCACATAAAAGATGTTCAACATCACTCATCATCAGGGAAATACAGATCAAAACCATGATGAGATACCACCTCACACCTGTCAGAATGGTTATAATTAACCAGACAGGAAACAACAGGTATTGGCGAGGATGTAGAGAAAGGGGAGCCCTCTTACACTGTTGGTGGGAATGCAAGCTGGTACAGCCACTCTGGAAAACAGTATGGAGGTTCCTCAAAAAGTGAAAAATAGAACTACCCTGTGATCCAGCAACTGCACTACTATGTATTTAACCAAAGGATATAAAAATACTGCTTTGAAGGAATACATGCACCCCAAAGTTTATAGCAGCATTATCAACATTAGCCAAACTACGGAAAGAGCCTAAATGTCCAACAACTGATGAAGGGATAAAGATGGAAGATGTGGGATATTATGGTGGAATATTACTTAGCCATAAAAAAGAATAAAATCTTGCCTTTTGCAATGACATGGATGGAGCTAGAGTGCATTATGCTAAATGAAATAAGTCTGCCAGGGAAAGACAAATATCATATGATTTCACTCACATGTGGAATTTAAGAAACAAAACAGATGAACATAGGGGAAAAAAGAGGGGCAAACCATAAAACAGACTCAACTATAGAGAACAAACTGAGGGTTCCTGGAGGGGTGGTGGGTGGAGGGGTGGGTTGAATTGGTGGTACGTATTAAGGAGGGTGCTTGTGACGAGCACTTGGTGTTGTATGTAAGTGATGAATCACTAAATTTGACACCTGAAACTAATATTACACTGTGTGTTAACTAACTGGAATTTAAATAAGAACTTGAAGAGAGTCAATTATCTTATGGTCCCACTTACGTGAGGAAAACATGGAGGGCATTGTGAAAAGGAAGGGAAGGGTGAATGGGGGGAAATCAGAGGGGGCGATAAACCATGAGAGACTGTGGACTCTGAGCAATAAACTGATGATTTTGGAGGGGAGGAGGTGGGGGGGTTGGGTGAGCCTGGTGGTGGATATTGAGGAGGGCACGTACTGCAAGGAGCACTGGGTGTGGTGCATGAACAATTAATCTTGTAACACGGAAAAAATAAACATATTTGGGGGAAAAAAGAACTTGAGAAAAAAATTACTATCTGGTCCTTTCACAGAAAAATTTGCCAACTCACAGGACAGAGGAAGGCTAGGGACTATTTTAAATAGGGTGATCATAAAACACTTCTCAAGGGAAAGAGTATTTAAGGTGACAATCTGTCACTTTCGAGTGCTTCCTTTTCAGACCATCGCATGGAAACAGCATGCATCAGCCTGTCCCTTTTAAGGAAGCATGCCAAGGGATCCCTGTTTGAACCTCAGCATGTCACAAAACACCCACCAACTGTGTCCCCCAAATTGCCTGGTTAGTGGTCACCATGTAGAGTCCCCTCTGCCTTGAAGGCTTTGTAAGTTGGCCCAGTCACCTACAAATGAGACAACAGTGCCTAGGATTTGGAGGTCAGGAGAATTCATCTTAAATACCATACCTCCTACGGTTCCTTTGAAAGCATCAGTACAGTTGATATCCATAGTGTTATTTCCAGCTTCCAGAAGAGTCTTTGCACTTGTCTCATTGCACCTCTTGATTTCATAGACTGGAAACATTAAGAAAGTTAGTCTTGCTTTGCTTGCTTCTCATGCAAAAGAAATTTGTGTTTGTGTGTTTTTAAAGATTTTATTTATTTATTTGACACAGAGAGAGAAAGAGATCACAAGTATGCAGAGGGGCGGGGGGGGGAAGCAGGCCTCCCACTGAGCAGAGAGCTCGATGTGGGGCTCCATCCCAGGACCTTGAGATCATGACCAGAGCCGAGGGCAGAGGCTTTAACCCACTGAGCCATGCAGGTGCATAGGAAAAACATTGAGGACATTGGGAGAAGAAAAGGAAGGGTGAATTGGGGGAAATTGGAGGGGGGAGATGAACCATGAGAGACTGTGGACTCTGAGCAACAAACTGAGGGTTTTGGAGGGGTGAGGGTTAGGGGGTTGGGTGAACCTGGTGGTGGGTATCGAGAAGGGCACGTATTGCATGGAGCACTGGGTGTGGTGCATGAACAATGAATCTTGAAACACTGAAAACATAAAATAAAATTAATTAAAAAATAAAAAAGAAATTTGTTGAAAAACTCTCTTCTTTGAAAGGCCCCCTACTGATGATTTCCTTTTCTGCACACAACGTAGACCAGAAGGCATTCCCTTCTACATCTCTGGCTGATGGAGATGAGATGGTCAAATGGTCTAAGCAGCATCCACTGGCCACTGTAACGCAGGAGGAGAGAGGGGATGGCCATGCTTCCTGGAGCTGCAACCAGGTGGGCAAGCTCAGCCTTTACATATAATATTTGCCTGGTGGTGGGTATTGAGGAGGGCATGTATTGCATGGAGGACTGGGTGTGGTGCATGAACAATTAATCTTGTAACACTGAAAAAATAAAATAAATGTATTTGGGGGGAAATAAATAAAGATAAAAAGTTTTTAAAACTGTATACTGGAGTACTTGGTGAGGGGGTAAGTTAAGTTTTTAAGCAAGAGGGGCTAAACATTTAAAAGTGTTCAAAGAAAAGTCACCTGGGAGGAAGTCTGCATTTGGGAAGAACCCCTTGAATGAATTCTCCATGTCATATAAACATATAAACATGAGGTCTGACAAAAGATCACCCTCATAAAATGTTTTGGTCATAAGGAAATTGTTCTATGTTTCTTACCTATACCAAGAGTAGAATTCTCATGCTTTCCTGGAGAAGCTAAACCCTCAGTCCATATGATCTCTTCCATTTTTTGAAATATTTGGGTAGCTGTTTTTGCAATGTGCTCTTTGCTTCCATTGTTCCTCAGAATTTCCTTTCAAGGAAATAAAGCTAATTAGGTGGGCTCTTCCTGAAAGTTGAGAAGGCAGGAATATACTCGTGTGTAGCTGGGTGAGCCCAGAAGGCAATAACATTGATTAAGGTGTAGGCTCTGCACTCTCGACCTGATATGTATCTTCTTTTTGACGACACACAGCTCTGTGAAGGGTGTACCATCCACTCCACTGGGTTTATGGGAACATGAGGGCCTAAAGGATGAGGTGTCTGGAACCCATGAAGAGTGCCTTACAGAGGAAGATGGGATGGGAAATGGTGACAGAGGTGGAGTGAGGCTCTAGATTTCTGATGCTGGTCTTTGAACAACAGCTGAGGCACAAGAAACCTTCCCCATGGTTTCTCAATGACTATTGACATTTGAGACCAGATAATGTGGGAGGCTGTCCTCAGGCATAACTATTTAGCAGCATCCCTGGTCTCTACCCACTAGATGCCAGTAGCACTCTAGTTGTGACAACCAAGACACATCTCCAGACATTGCCAGATGTCCCCTGGGAGAAAGGACAAATCATTCCTACCTGAGAGCTAGTGTGCCCTTAAAGGCAGAGGGAGTCAAGGCAGTTATCTGAGCAGGAGATTAACATGACAAGACTGGCCAGCTGCCTCCCAGACCCAAGCTTCACTTCACTCACCTGAATGTTCTCTGAGAATGATGTCTCCTCCCTGGAGTCCTCTGGGGGAAAGAAAGTAGCCATTGAGTAGAAGGTGGGAGGTAACACGCTTGGCCCACATCCCTTTCCAATCACTCTTGAGTTGGGTCTTTCCCTGATGCTTCCCATCATTGCCCAAGTCCCCTCTAAGAAGTCCCAAATGTCTTCTACAGTAGAAATTTAAAAGAGGATTAGGGCTGGGTCTCCAGTTCAATAATTAAGTCAATAATATTCATTGCACACCTACTAAAAGCCATGAACAATACTAAACCTTACGGAAGTAAGTTGACAAAGAAACCAAGGGTATTCCCTTGTGGGGTTTGCAGTCTGGTGGGAGAGTCACTAGTTAAATAATGACAAATAAATGATTAAGTGATTACAAGGGTCCAACATGTTCTTAATATATAAGACAAGATACCTTGGGAGCACACAGAGAAGGCATAGAATATGGAGGGTGCAGAGAGGCTTCCTGAAGGAATGGGTGTTAACTTGGTTAATAATACCTGCAGTCATCTACACAACAAAAGTGCCTTAATACACACTATCTCATGCAAAGAAACACAGAAGGTTCTAGAACAGGGTTACATAGCTTGATAGCTAATATTTATTGAGCCTTCCTAGGTGGCTAGCACTGCACTGAATATTTTACACATCTTATTAATCAAAATGGGTAAGTGAGGTGTATTAGTTTCCTAAGGCTGTTGTAACAAAGTACTGCAAACTGGGAGGCTTTAAAACAATAGAAATTGGGTATTTACCCCAAAGATACAGATGCAGTACAAAGAAGGGCCATATGTACCCCAATGTTCATAGCAGCAATGGCTACAGTTGTCAAACTGTGGAAAGAGCCAAGATGTCCTTCAACAGATGAATGGATAAAGAAGTTATGGTCCATATATACAATGGAATATTATGTCTCCATCAGAAAGGATGAATACCCAACTTTCGTATCAACATGGATGGGACTGGAGGAGATTATGCGGAGTGAAATAAGTCAAGCAGACAGAGTCAATTATCATATGGTTTCACTTGCATGTGAAGCATAAGGAAAAACATGGAGGACAATGGGAGAAGGAAAGGAAGGGTGAATTGAGGGAAATCGGAGGGGGAGATGAACTGTGAGGGACTGTGGACTCTGAGCAACAAACAGGGTTTTAGAGGGGAGGGGGTGGACGGTTGGGTGAGCCTAGGTGTGGTATTGAGGAGGGCACATATTGCATGGAGCACGGGATGTGGTGCATAAACAGTGAATCTTGGAACCCTGAAAAAATTAAATTAAATTTTAAAAATAAAATAAAACAATAGAAATTTATTTTCTCATGGTTCTGAAGGCTAAAAGTCCAAAATCAAGGGTATTGGCAGGGCCACACTCCCTCTGAAGGCTCTAAGGAAGATCCTTCTTTGCTTCTCCTCGCTTCTGGTGGTTGTGAGCAATCTTTGGTGTCCCTTGGCTGGTGGCAACAGAACCCCAGGCTCTGTGTCTATCCTTGCATGTCCCTCGGTATGTGTGTGTCTCTACACCCAGCTTCCCTCTTCTTATAAGGACATCGGTCTTGTTGGATTGAGGGCCCACCTTCATCTAGTATGACCTCCTCTTGATTTTATTAGATCTGCGAAGACTTTCTTTCCAAATAAGATCATATGGACCCAGGTTCCAGATGGACATGAATTTGGGGAGAGTCTATTCCACCCAGTACATGAGGTAAGTAGGTTTCTGAAGTGACTCTCAGCAATCCCTGCTACTTGGAACCCTCCTCCCTCTGACCGGACCCAGTGACTCACTGCTAATGAAGAGAACACAGCAAAAGCGTTAGGACGTCACTGCTGAGACTGGGTTATAACAGACTACAACTTCAATTTTTTTCACACTCTTTTTCTGGCTATTCTCATGTGCTCACTACAACAAAGCAAGCTGGAGAGGCTGACATAGCTAAGAACTGAGGGTAGCCTCTCTCCAACCACCAGAAAGAAACTGAGGCCTCCAGTCCAGTAGCCTTGAAAGAACTGAATCCTGCCAGCAACCATGCAAGTGAGCTTGCAAGCAGATCTGCCCCTAGATGAGCCTTCAGATGAGACTGCATCCCTACCCAACACTTTGACTGTAGCTGTGAGAAACCCTGGGGCAGAGGACACAGGGAAGTCACACCTAGATTACTGGCCTACAGAGACTGTGAGACATTATTGTTGTTTTAAGCCACTACCATCAGGGTAATTCGTATGCAGTAATACATAACTCGTATAGTAGATACTGTAATGATTCCCACTTACAGGTGAGACATATAGAAGTTAGGTCATTACCCAAAAGTCAGCTGATAAGTGGTAGAGCTAGAAGTTAAGTCCAACCTATTGAAATCAAAACATGGAATTATACTGCGAATACTACATGCTATGGTCATTGAGAGACACGTTCTCAGTGTCACAGAAGCAGCCACAAACAAGGACAGAGGGAAGGCTAGAAGGAGCCCTGGTGTTGGATGGGAACCCTATCAGTGTGTGAACTCATAGGGTTTAGTATATAGACAGATAAATAGATGTAGAAATTGAATTTAAAGTGAGAGAGGGGAAAAACAAATAGGGAAGTCCAGCAGAAAATCTGAGATGTGATTTTGTAACCCCGGGAAAGAGACCCAGACAGGAGACATACTCTTGCAAGGTGGCCTCATAACATCAGTGATTGGTGCTGGAGGCTTGGGTGGTGCCTTCTGGGAAAAGATTACCAGGGACAAGAGTAGGATGCAGGACAAGGGCCAGGACAGATCTCTGCTCTCTTACCCTGGCCTGAAATAAATGGAGCTCTCAAAGTCTACCGTCCCCCACTCCTTTTTCATGGCAGAGAGTATTTGGAAATCCTTACCATAACACGCTTCATGATCTGACTTAATGAATCTAGCCAGCCAGTTGAAGATACGATTTAAGAAACAGCTACAGTAGTAACTTCCAATTTCATTTCTGCAGTATGATTCCATCTTGCATTTTGCCAGCCCAGTCTTACACTCATCAATATCTGCAAATCAAGAGAAAACAACATTTTTCATTCATCAAACTATACCATCTTCCCTTGCACAGGGAGTCTCCAGTATCCCCATCATTCATAAGCATCTGTTCTTGGGTAAGATGACTCCATATCATAAAGGTATAAATAGATACAAGGCACATAATGTATAAATACAGTTGATGTATAAATGCAATACAATTCTAGTGAAAAACATCTAGCCGGATTTTAAGGAGTAAGACAGTGGATACAATCATATAAGAGCCAGAAAAACTGCAGGGGTACTTGTCTTATTAGACACTGAAACACACTGTAAAGCCTCCATAAAATGAGTGCTGACACATGAACTGACAGAGGCTAGTGAAATAGATTAAAAGTCCATAAATAGGCCCAAGTACATATGGAGCTTTAGAGTATGATGATGGTGGTATATCAAACCACTGAATGAAGGACAAATGGTTCTCTCAATACTGGATCACAGGTTTATTTAATCAATTTAAAACACACATAAAGTAGCAAGGAAAGAGATAGGGTAAGTGCATATACCCTTAGGGAATGGTACAAATGAAGCAAAAGGCTCCCACCACGTAAGTCTTGGTATGCGCAGTATTCATGTGTTCTGCATCTATTTGCCACATCTATCTGGTGGACCAGAGTTGAGGTTCAAGCAAAGGGACCCACAGACAGAAGTTTCCCTGAGCCAATGACTCATACTTATTCTCTCTGTTGGAAGGGCTCAGGACAAGTAAGTACATCTAACCAATAGTTGCAATTTCCCTATTAGTCTATGGGTTATATCCAGCTATGGGTATGTTTTGGGTAGAATGGTTGTCACCAATGAGTAACCAAATTAAGACCTCTTAAATATTTAGTGTTTGTGTATATTTTGTTTATACTGTGTATCTTGGGCATTAAATGCCTCTTATTTATTTAATTTGCCATGAGCATTTAGCACCTATGTACCTTGTATCCATTTATTGTTTCATGAATATTACTATTGGTCTCTCCATTCCATTCTATATTTAACACACACATGCTCTACCCAATAACTACTTACCTATTTTAACACATCTTATGCATTTTATATATCCCATTGGATTTTCTTTCTTCTGCAGCAGAACCAAATAGCCTCAAACAGTATAGCAAATACATGTCACACTTCTGAGCACTTCCCTTCTCTAGAATGGGGTCACCCTTTATCCTGGTTCAGGATGGATTTTTTTAATATGATAAAATGAGACCCAGATCTCACATTATTCTTTTTTTTCTCCCCAAATATGTTTATTTTAATTTTTCAGTGTTACAAGATTGATTGTTCATGCACCACACCCTGTGCTCCATGCAATACGTGCCCTTCTCAATACCCACCACCTGGCTCGCCCACCCCCCCACCCCCTCCCCTCCAAAACCCTCAGTTTGTTGCTCAGAGTCCACAGTCTCTCCTGGTTCATCACCCCCTCCAATTTCCCCCCATTCGCCCTTCCCTTCCTTCTCACGATGCCCTCCATGATTTTCTTTATACTCCACACATAAGTGAGACCATAAGATAATTGCCTCTCTCCGCTTGACTTATTTCACTCCGCAAAATCTCTTCTAGTCTTGTCCATGTTGATACAATTCTTAAGAATAATCTCTATAGTAATGAATCATTGAATACTACATCAAAAAGCTATGATGTACTATGTGTTGGCTAATTGAAAGGAATAAAAAAAAGAATAAACTCTACATGGATCAAAGATCTAAATATAAAAATGGAACCATACAAGTACTGGAATTAAACAGAGGTGAATTCTTTGATCTCAGTGTAGGGAAAAACATGTTATTTTTATTTTTTAGAAATCATGGGAGGGGGAGGGGCCAGCAGAGAGGGAGAGAGAATCCCAAGCTGGCTCCACACCCCAGCACAGAGCCCAGGGTAGGGCTTGATCTCATGACCCCAAAATCACAACCTGACCCAAAATCAAAAGTCAGACCCTCAACTGATGAGCCACCCAGCCACCCCAGGGAAAACATTTTAATGATGACTTAAGCACCTTGATAAATTTGCCTATATAAAAAATTTTTTTAATTAGTTGCATAGCTAAAAAAAATATACAAGCAAATTCTAAAGACAACTGACAGAGAGAAAAAATGATCTCAATGTGTACTACTAACAAGGGACCAAAATCTTTAACATATGAAGAAATCAAAAATTGGGAGAAAAGGAGGAGGAGCAAGATGGCGGAGGAGTAGATTGAAATACCATCAGGTACCAGAAGTTCAGCTAGATAGTTATCAAACCTT
This sequence comes from Nasua narica, assembly GCA_028533885.1. Lineage (NCBI taxonomy): Eukaryota > Metazoa > Chordata > Mammalia > Carnivora > Procyonidae > Nasua > Nasua narica. The sequence goes on along the minus strand of CM052799.1, from coordinate 4,266,539 downwards.
TCTGAACACCTACAAATTCAAGAAGAGAAGAGAAGAGCAGCAATTCTAAGAACAGAAAAGCAACCACTTTCCAGAAGGTAGGACGAGCAGAGAAGTGAATTCGAATTGAGAGGAAGAGAGACCCCGGGGGAAGGGGCCAGCTCCCTGCAGCCGCAGAGCAGCGGGGCACAAAATCGGGACTTTTAGAGTCTGCTACACTGAGGGACGTTGCTCCAGAGGCTAACTGGGGGGTTGGAGCCCTTGCAGGGACAGTGTGGTCTCAGGACCCGTGGAGTCGCAGAAAGACCGGGGGCATCTGAGTGTGGCAGAGCCCCCAGGTATTGGAGCAGGGAAGCTGGAGCAGGGAAGCTGGTGGCAGAGACGGAGCCAAGGGAGGCTCTCAGCTTAGGCTTACCTTAAACCATGGTCCAAGGCGCATTCGGGCCACTGCTCGAGCAGGGACCTCACAAGGGGCAGATCCAGGGAGACTCACCTTCCTCCTCTAGGAGGAGCAGTGCGGGAGTGGCTGCAGGAGTCTGCTGGGTCTGGAGACTCCAAATGGGACTGAGCACCAGAGATGCTGTTACTGTTACTCTGTCACAGGCCAGCTGAGCTCCAAGAGCGCAGTCAGAGACCAGGGAGACGGGAGGGACTGACTGCTTTTCTCTGAGGCCGCACTGAGGAGCAGGGCCAAGCTCTCAGCTCCTACCAGCCAGAGACTAGGAGGCCTCCATCTTCATTCTCAGCCTCCAGGCGGTATGGAAAGCATTCAGGGAACAAAAGCTCCGGAGACCAAAACCGGCAGGTGACTTACTCTGGCCCCTGGCAAGGGCGGTGCAATTCCCCTCGGGAATCAGCAAAGAAGTCAAACTCTCATTCCTTGCAGATGATATATGCTTTATGTGGAAAACCCAAAACACTCCACTCCAAAACTGCTAGAAATCATACAGGAATTCAGTAAAGTGTCAGGATATAAAATCAATGCACAGAAATCAGTTGCATTTCTATACACCAACAGCAAGACAGAAGAAAGAGAAATTAAGGAGTCGATGAGTACAATGGCACCCAAAACCATAAGATACCTAAGAATAAACCTAACCAAAGAGGCAAAGAATCTGTACTTAGAAAACTATTAAGTACCCCTGAAAGAAATTGAGGAAGACACACAAAAAAAATGGAAAAACATTCCATGCTCATGGATTAGAAGAACAAATATCATGAAAATGTCTATGCTATCTAAGGCAATCTACACATTTAATGCAATCCCTATCAAAATACCATCAATTTTTTCAAAGAAATGGAACAAATAATCCTGACATTTATATGGAACCAGAAAAGACCCCAAGTAGCCAGAGGAATTTTGAAAAAGAAAGCCAAAGCTGGTGGCATCACAATTCCAGACTTTAAGCTCTATTACAAAGCTGTGATCCTCAAGACAGTGTGGTACTGGCACAAAAACAGACACACAGATCAGTGTAACAGAACAGAGAGCCCAGAAATGGACCCACAACTCTATTGTCAACTAATCAACAAAGCAGCAAACAATATCCAATGGAAAAAAGACAGTCTCTTCAACAAATGGTGTTGGGAAAATTGGACAACCACATTCAGTAGAATGAAACTGGACCATTTCCTTACACCACACAAAAAAATAGACTCAAAATGGATGAAAGACCTCATTGGGAGACAAGAATCCATCAAAATCCTTGAGGGAAACACAGACAGGAAACTCTTCGACCTCAGCTGCAGCAACTTCTTCCTAGAAACATCGCCAAAGGCAAGAGAAGCAAGGGTAAAAATGAACCACTGAGACTTCATCAAGATCAAAAGCTTTTGCACAGCAAAGGAAACAGTCAACAAAACCAAAAGACAATTGACAGAATGGAAGAAGATATTCGCAAATGACTTATCAGATAAAGGACTGGTGTCCAAAATCTATAAGTAACTTATCAAACTCAACACCCAAAGAACAAATAATCCAATTAAGAAATGGCAGAAGAGGGACGCCTGGGTGGCTCAGTTGGTTAAGCAGCTGCCTTTGGTTCAGGTCATGATCCCAGTGTCCATGATCAAGTCCCACGTCGGGCTCCTTGCTCAGCAGGGAGCCTGCTCCTCTCTCTGCCTCTGCCTGTCTCTCTGCCTGCTTGTGTTCTCTCTCTCTCTCTCTGTTAAATAAATAAATAAATAAATCTTTAAAAAAAAAAGAAATGGCAGAAAACATGAACAGACATTTCTGTAAAGAAAACATCCAAATGGCCAACAGACACATGAAAAAATGCTCCACATCACTCGGCATCAGGGAAATACAAATCAAAACCACAGTTAGATACCACCTCACACCACTCAGAATGACTAAAATTAACAAGTCAGGAAACAACAGGTGTTGGCGAGGATGTAGAGAAAGGCGAACCCTCCTACACTATTGGTGGGAATGCAAGCTGGTACAGCCACTCTGGAAAACTGTATGGAAGTTCCTCAAAAAGTTGAAAATAGAACTACCCTACGACCCAGCAATCACTCTTCTGGGTATTTACCCTAAAGATACAAATAGTGATCAGAAGGGGCACGTGCACCCGAATGTTTATAGCAGCAATGTCCACAATAGCCAAACTATGAAAAGAACCTAGATGTCCATCAACTGATAAATGGATCAAGAAGATGTGGTATATACACACAATGGACTACTATGCAGCCATCAAAAGAAATGAAATCTTGCCATTTGCAACGACATGGATGGAACCAGAGGGTATTATGCCAAGTGAAATAAGTCAATCAGAGAAAGACAATTATCATATGATCTCTCTGATATGAGGAGTTTGAGAGGTAGGGCAGGGGGTCATTGGGTGGAAGGTAGGGAAAAAATGAAACAAGATGGGATCAGGAGGGAGACAAACCAGAAGAGACTCTTAATCTCACGAAACAAACTGAGGGTTGCTGAGGGGTGGGGGTGGGGATGGGGTGACTGGATTATGGACACTGGGGAGGGTATGTGCTATGGTAAGTGCTGTGAAATGTTTAAGCTTGATGATTCACAGACCTGTACCCTTGGGACAAATAATAGATCATATGTTAATAAAAAATTATTCATAATTAGAGAAAATCACGAGAAATCTACTGATATATCATTTCGCACCAAGCGGACTGGCAATGAGTTCTGACAATATGTCTGTCCGCAAGGCTGTGGGGAGACAGGCGCTTTCATGCATTGCTGATGAGAATGCCAACTGGTACAAATTCTCTAGAATTAAATTTGGGATAACCAATCGAGCTATATAGGGATTTACCTTTTAACTAAGGCACCTCACCCCCAGGACTCTACTTTAGCTTTATTTATTTATTATTATTAACATATAATATCTTATTTGCTTCAGGGCTACAGGTCTGTAATCATCAGTCTTACACAATTCACAGCACTAGGACTCTAAAGACACATCTCCCACAAATACTGAAGAAAGACTCAGGATTCAAGTAAAATGTCCCCATGCAAAAGAAGGTTGAATAAACTATGCTTCATCCACACAGTTACATAAAAGAGTGGGGGAAGATCTCTAGGTGATTTGGAATAATTTCTAGGATATACTGTTAAGTGAAAAAAGCAAAGTGCAAAAGGTCGTCTCTGGTATCCTATCAAAGGTGTCTAAGTCACAGAAGACCAGAAAAGAGAGATGGCCAACTCAGGAGCTTGGCAACAAAATGGGACCCTGAAATAGTTCTTGAAGCAAAAAAAAAAGGGCATTGGGAAAAAAAGAAAAACAGTGAAACTGGGAAAAAAGTCTGCTTTTGTTTAACATCCTTATATAAATATCAATTCCCTGCTTCTCATCATTGTAGTATGGCAATGGTGTTGGTGAACCCTCAGGGCATTTTGTGGAGAGGTAATAGAGAATTCCCAAAACTCTTTTTAAAAGTTTCGAAAATAGATACATTCAATGTCGTATGATTCCACTTATAGGAGTTCCCTAGAGGAATCCACAGACACAAAGTAGATAGTGGGAGCCAGAATGGGGCAGTGGGTGGGCAGTCAGAGCTTTATGGGGACAGAGTCTCAGTTTGGGGAAAGTTCTGGAGATGGATGATGGACATGACTGCCCAACAGTGTGTGTGCTGATGTCACTGGGCTGTACACAAAAATTGTTCAACTGGTAAATTTTATGTTATCTGTATTTTGCCACAATCAAATAAAATAAATCCTAAGTAGTTTACCATGGTCTGCTTTGCCTTCTGAATTTACACAACTCCACCAATCAGATATTCTGGAGTGGTTTTTCTTTTCGGCAGTCAAATGGACCTTTAGAATTGATGGAAATGAGAAAGGATCTTGGCTGGAGTAGAGGGGAGTAGTGAAAAGGGAAACGGGGCGCCTGGGTGGCTCAGTGATTTAAAGCCTCTGCCTTCAGCTCAGGTCATGATCTCAGAGTCCTGGGATCAAGCCACACATTAGGCTCTCTGCTCGGCGGGGAGCCTGCTTCCCCCTCTCTCTCTGCCTCCTCTCCCTACTTGTGATCTCTCTCTCTTTGTCAACTAAATAAATAAAATCTTAAAAAAAAAGGGAGGGGGGAAACTGGAATAGAGTTGGAGTCAGATCATGGAAGATCTTTTTTTAAAAATTGTTGTTATTTATTAACATATAATGTATTATTTGCCCCAGAGGCACAGGTCTGTGATTCATCAGGTTTAAACATTACACACCACTTACCATAGCACATACCCTCCCCAATGTCCATAACCCAGATACCCTATCCCTACCTCTCTACCCCACAGCAACCCTCAGTTTGTTTTGTGAGTTTAATAAGAGTCTCTTCTGGTTTGTCTCCCTCCTGATCTCATCTTGTTTCATTCCCCACCCCACCCCCCACAACCCCCTGCCCTGCCTCTCAAATTCTTCATATCAGAGAGATCATATGATAATTGTCTTTCTCTGACTGACTTATTTTGCTTAGCATAAAGCCTCTAGTTCCATCCATGTTGTTGCAAATGGCAAGATTTCATTTCTTTTGATGGCTGCATAGTATTCCATTATATACATATACCACTTCTTCTTTATCCATTCATCTGTTGATGGACATCTAGCTTCTTTAGATCATGGAATATCTTTTTTTTTTAGATTTTATTTATTTATTTGACATAGAGAGAGATCACAAGTAGGCAGAGAGGCAGGCAGAGAGAGAGGAGGAAGCTGGTTCCCTGCTGAGCAAAGAGCCCGATGTAGGGCTCGATCCCAGGACCCTGATACCATGACCTGAGCTGAAGGCAGAGGCTTTAACCCACTGAGCCACCCAGGTGCCCCTAGATCATGGAAGATCTTGAGTGTCAAGATAGTAAGTTATTCATTTGTTCTCTTGGACAGCACTTTTTATTGGGCCTATGTTACGTGACATATTCTTTGTCCTTGGCTTACAATAATGAACAAAACAGACATGGTCAACAAAAACTGATGCTTGAAACTCCAAGGGTCCCGGGAACTCTACCTTCCTCTAAAGACATCAAGCCAGCTTCAGGAAGAGCGAGGGGAACACAAGAGATAGAGTCTTCTCTAAAGGCACTGAGACAGCTCTGACATGTTCTATCTTATAGTACTACTGCATCCATGCATCACTAGCACCCTACACATGCCCCCACCCCATTCCAGATTTCAGGGTGTCGTGGATTGAGTCTCTACCTTCACATATCTCGTGGGGCTTGATGTACCTCCTCCCAGATGGAGACTGAAATCCATCCTTACAAGCACAGTGGGTGCTGTTGGAGCAGCTGGCATTTTCGGGGCACATGGGACAGAAAGCTGCAGGGAACACAGGATCCTTTCATTAATTCACTCATTCATTCAAGAAAGATTCCTTGAGCACTTACGATGTCCCAGATGCTGTAGTCAGAAGGTCCTTTTAGGAATAGCTCTATTGGCCTCCACTGTGATCCCTCCCACTGCCGAACACACACGCTTGTGAGCCTGCCCCACCCACATCCAACCTCTGCCACCAACAGCACTTCTGCTCAACAGTAGAATTTCCAACTGTCAGTACCTGTGTGTCTTCTCTGAGGGCTTTCTCTGGCCACCGGAGTCCTCCATGCTCACCACATGGTGGGCTAGCAATGGAGCAGTTCCCTCAATCAATGACTGACAAGAGTCAGTGAGGTTTAAAAAAAAAAAGGCTCTTTTTATTATCAGAAAAAAAAAGAAAACAAGTATCGGCAAGATGTGGAGGAGCCGTGACCCTGTGCGCCGCTGGTAGGCATGTAAAATGGTGCAAGTATGGTGGAAAACAGTTTGGCAAGTCTTAACAATTTTTTAAAGTTACAAATCCCATATACCACTTTTAGGTATATAGCCCAAAGAACTGAAAGCAGGGTTTTGAAGAGATATTTGCACACCAAGGCTCATAGCAGCATTATTCACAGTAGCCAAAAGGTGGAAACACCCCAAGTATCCACTGACAGATGAATAAACACAATGTGGTCCATCCATACACTGGAATATTAGTTAGCTTTAAGAAAGAAAGAAATTCCAACATCTGATACCACGTGGGTGAACTCTGAAGACATTAAGATATGGAAATAAAGCAGTCATAAAAGGACAACTACTGTTCGATGCCACTCCTAGGAGGCTGCTTGAGGAGTCAAATTCCTAAAGATAGAAAGTACATGGTGGATCCTGGGGCTGGTGGGAGGGGAAATGGGGGATTGCTGCTTCATGGGGGGAATGTCAGTCTGGCAAGAGGAAAAATGTTCTGGAGGTGGATGGTGGGGATGGTTACACCACAATGTGAATGTGCTTGAGGCTGTGCACGTAGAAATGATTGTGATGGTGAATTTTGTGTTATGTATATTTTACCACCAGTTTAAAAAGATAAATGAGATAACAGCTTCCTTGCCCATCGTGGGGAATCATGCTGGGATGCTGGGGTGCTTGACAATGGGCCGTTATGACTGCTCACCTTCCCAGGTAATTATTTCCCACTCTTAGCTGGAACTTTCCAGGATTACCTCCCGGATGAATGATTTGCTCTCAGGTCCTTTTCTCAGGGTGTGCTGCTGGGGGGCGGGGAATCCAACCCAAGACATGGGGTAAAAATAAAAATATCTCCTGCTGTGGCTTAGACACAGCCTCTGGGAAAGGGGAGAATCCACCATCCACCAGCTGTTCAACCTTGAGCCAGCTACTTCCCTACAGGGCTGTTGGTCAAGTGAGGATACTGTCCAGACCTTCTTTGCAGGGATGTCAGGACTGAATGGGACGCGTGCAGAATTTGCTTAGCATGGATCCTGATGCAAAGCAAGAGCTATGTAAGCGGCGGTGATGATGGAGAAGGGGAGAAGTTCTTGGGAGCTGCATGGAAAAGTAGAAGGTGGCAGAGATTTATGTCGTCTCCCTTGGAAAGGGCCCCTTCCCTCCCCTCCAGGCAGGTCGCCGGATCCTAATTTCCTTTCCCTGGCATTTGGTAATAAGTAAACTCACCTCCAGAATTCTCGGCAGCTGATCCTGATAAAGCCAGCAGAACACTGAGACCTGGCACAGAGAGAAGGGGACAGTTCAGCTTGGCTGAAGCCCATGGGGTTAGGGGTCTCGTCTCCTACTGCCGGGGTGTGCGGGAGCTAACCTCACTGCAGGTCCTTCCAGGCAGGCTACAGACACCAGAGTCACGGCGGGCATCATATACTACTGAAGCATGCCCAGGCCATCTGGCTGCAGCTGTAAGAGGGTCTGCACCCAATTTCAAGTTGAGGGGGGGCTCCGGGAAGGGTGTTCCCCACACCAACAATCAGTGCTCTGACACCAGCTGGGTGTCCTACAATTCAACTCCATTCCAACACCATCTACCTAGAGACAGTATCAGATCCCACAGGTTAAGGGCTCGCTCCCACAACCCTGGCCCCCGACTTCAGAAGCCACGGAAAGCCTAGGTTATCACCACCTCCTTGAGTTGCATTAATTTGCTAGAGCAACTCAGGAGTCTGGAGAAAAGAAATTAAAAATAGAGCTACCCTATGACCCTGCCATTGCACTACTGGGTATTTATCCTGAAGATACAGATGCAGTGAAAAGAAGGGCCATATGTACCCCAATGTTCATAGCAGCAATGGCCACAATCACCAAGGCCAAGATGCCCTTCAACAGATGAATGGATAAAGAAGATATGGTCCATATATACAATGGAATATTACGCATCCATCAGAAAGGATGAATACCCAACTTTTTATCAATATGGACGAGACTGGAGGAGATTATGCTGAGTGAAATAAGTCAAGCAGAGAGAGTCAATTATCATATGGTTTCACTTACGTGTGGAGCATAAGATATAACATGGAGGACATTAGGAGAAGGAAAGGAAAAGTGAACTGGGGTAAATTGGATGGGGAGATGAACCATGACAGACTGTGGATTCTGAGAAACAAACCAAGGGTTTTGGAGGGGAAGG
>CM052799.1:4238955-4257649 GCA_028533885.1 Nasua narica | reverse complement strand
GTCTTTGGGGTTCCTGATGCCATTGTCACTACATTTGTGTATGTTTTAGAAGTCCCATAATAAAAAAGGGGGGATTATCTTAAAGATATATTGTTCATTAAGTAGATAGATAGATACCAAGGGGCAAAGTATGTATGCTAGCATTTGTGTAAGGGAGATAATAAAGATGTTAGCACAGGATACACAATTAGAAATATGCATACATATATTTATAATATATTTACACCACACGGAAACTATGCACAAATGTGAGCTATTCTCTATACAGTTATCTGTGTGTGAACTTACACCAGCACAAGGTCGTACATACCTAAGCACCAACAAGTAAATGCATATGCCTGTATATACATATTATGGTTTTTCATTTGCATAAAATGTTCCTGGAGGGCGCCTAAGAAACTCCTAAAACCTGTTGCCTTTGAAAACTGAGCTGCTGGGAAGCAGGAGCAAGGAGACTTTCCACATTTCACCTTTTGATGCCATTTGAATTTAGAAGTGAAGGTATTTCATATTCAAAACCTAAGCACCCTCTTGAAGAAAACAATGGAAGTGCTGCTCATCAATAAAAGTGAGCCTTTCAAAAAAGACTAAGTTGTTAGTGTTTGCTCTGTGGCTATCATTTTGAAATGTAAAAAGCACTATCCTCAGGTAATGCCATGAACAATTAAGATTTAGGATAACGCCTCTAGTGCACATTAGCAAAGACTATATGCTCTCAGATCTATTAAGCCATCAAATGTGGTGCCAGTGAAGACAAAGGCACCAATGGGGAAGATACAGCTAAAGAATTTGAAGAAAATAGTTTCATAAAATATAAGTGGGAGCACTTAAAGATAAAAATTTGTACAATTTATGTAAGAAAGGCAGCATTTAAAGATGTGTAATGCAAATAATTAGATATTATAAATAAAAATTATGCTGTAGGAGGCTACTAACATATCATGGAAGATTACTATAATCTAGCATTAGGATAAAGGCAAGTAACAGAGCAAAATATGTGATCTCACATTTAAAGGAGATTCTGTAAATGTTAATAGAAGAATGGCATTGGGAGTGATTTAAATTTCTTTTTATTTAAATAGCTCTACATTTTATACATTACTTTAGCAATAAGAAAATAATAACGGGGGCACCTGGGTGGCTCAGTGGGTTGGAGCCTCTGCCTTCGGCTCAGGTCATGATCTCAGGGTCCTGGGATCGAGCCTCTGCTCATCAGGGAGCCTGCTTCCCCCTCTCTCTCTGTCTGCCTCTCTGCCTACTTGTGATCTCTCAGTCAAATAAATAAAAATCTTTTTAAAAAAATAAATAAAAATGAAAAAAGAAAATAGTAACAATAAGGAAGTATTTTCACCGAAGAGGAAACAAAATGGTTGAAAATGGATTCTCTTCACAGGTCCTTCCCTTCTCCATGTCCCTACTTTAATATGTAGGTTCTGCTTTGATCTCTGAGTTTGGAATCCTCAGGAATCTGCCTGTGGGGCGATTTTCTCAACATTCACCCACAGTTAGCTGTTGGCTATAGGCAGTTAGAGGAGAACATAACTCGGGTGCTCAGGAAAACCCAAGTTTGGATTGCAAATTGGCAGCCACCAGTTCAATCACTCTGAGGTGGTGACTTTGTCTCGGGCCTGTTTTCTCATTCTGCAAAATGGCACTAAGACTTTGTGCTGGTGCAGTGAAGATGACCTTTCATAGCATGTGGCACCTGCTTGGCATGTGCCAAGTGCTGAATAAGGTTAACTGTTATGGGGACAGGATATGATGATGGTGGCGGTGGTGGGGGAAATGATGGAGATGGTGTTGGGGAAGGTGAAAGTGATGGCAACGATGGTGATGACAGTAATGGTGGAAATCGTATAAAGGGTAGTGGAGGGAGTGGTTTTGGTGATGGCAGTGATAGTGGCAATGACGGTGGTTGTGATAATATCATAATGTTGATGATGGTAGTGCTTATGGTGATGATGGTGGTGGTGGTAGTGATGGTAATTATGATGGTGGTGATAGCGGTGGTGGTGGTGCCAGTGGTGGTGATAGTGATGGTGAGGATAGCAGTGATGGTGGTGATTGTTGTGATGGAGGTAGGGGTGATGGCAGTGGCAGCGGTGGTGGTGATGGTGAAGATGGTGGTTATTCTGATGGTAGTGGTGGTGGTTATGGTCCTGGTGATGGTGGAGAAGATGCTGGTTACAGTGATGACAGTGATGGTGATGGCAGAGGTAGCCATGGAGGTCTCCCATGCCTCTTTCCTGACTCCAGTTATAACCACGACTTTGTGTGTTAAGGACTGATTGATCCACTATCTAGTGGTGATGAGAATTAACAGGGTCCTGTGAAGCGCCCCCAAAAACAAAGTAGTGGCCTGAGAAGGCCCACCCCAGAAAACTCTCTTACTCCCAACGGCCTGAACAGGCTAGTCACATATTATGTATTGGCATCTAGCACATAAATCAAATTTTGCTACAGATACTTCTCCTAGCCTTCTATTCTCGCTTCCTAAAAACATTCATGGAACTTCTATGGTGGGCCAAGTCCCTTACTAAGTGCTTTGACACTATTGTTTCGTTGAAAGCTCACAACCACCCTATAATGTAGATCGAATTATATCTTCTCACTTTTCAAATGATGAAATTGAGACCTAAAGAGATTCTATCACTTGCTCCAGGTGAGGCTGCTAGCAACAGGCAAAGCTAAGACTCGGGAAAGTCAGGCTGAGCCCAAAGCCTGCGTATAACCCTTGCACCATGATCCTAAGCCCCAATACCTCTGAAGTGCAAAACATGTCATAAGAATAAGTGGGGCCACTTTGGGGAAGCAAGGAGGACTGTGGAGAACTGAAAATCCCAGGCTCTATCTAGAGATACTCAATTCCACTTTTTGCCCAAATGCAGAACGAGTGGGCCACAAGCTTGCAATCTCTGCAATGGACAATACCACTGAACTGCAAGTCAAATTCTGTACGTAAGCATCTTTGAGGACTTACACTTAGTCACTTCCTGGATGCACTCCCTTCTCTCAACATCCGTTTCCCTGTTTTGATCCTTAGTTTTCTTCCCTTCCAAAAACATACTATAGAATATAATGTAAAGAAATTGTGTCCAGGGCCACCTGGCTGGCTCAGAAGGTAGAGTATGTGACTCTTGATCTCAGGGTAGTGAGGTAAAACCCCATGTTGGTTTTAGAGGTGACTTCAAAAATTAAAAGAAAAAAAGAAATTGTGTCTAGATGAGGATGATTCTTTTTTTAAATTATTATTATGTTAGTCACCACACAGTACTTCATTAGATTTTGATGTAGATGACGATGAATCTTTTTGGAGGCCTCTTTGGAAACTGGTTTAACTCAAGTAAGTATTTTACATGCAAGAGGTGATAATGTGTTTTCAGAACAGCTGAGACCTCTAGCAATGCTGATTTGGTCTTTTAAAATAACTTCCCTGAGGTGTGATTGGCATGTAAAAAGCTGTACGTGTTTAATGTGTACAACTCAATGAGTTTGGACATAAGCACACACCCATGAAACCGTCACCATCATCAAGGCCATAAAGATATCTATCGCCTCCCAAAGTTTCCTCCTGCCCCTCTGTGGTTAGTTGTGTGTGGGTGTGCAGTAAGAATATTTAACATAAGATCTATCCTCTCAGCAAATTTTAAGCATACAGTTCTACTACTATTAGCCACAGGCGCCACGCTGTATTATACATCTCCAGAACTTAGTTATCTTGCGTAACCAAAGCTTTGTACCCTTTGACCATCACTTCCCACTTTCCCTAACCCCCGGCAACCACCATTCTACCTTCTGCTTCTCTGAATTTGAGTACTGTAGCTCCGCATGTAAGTGAGATAATACATTATTTGTCTTTCTGGGTCTGGCTTTCTTTACATATCTAGCAATGCTGACTTGGAGAGATTTTTGACTGTGACCCGTGTGTTACATCAGACAGAGAGAGACAGAACTCAACCAAGGCTCACAAATCAATATGCTGCATTTGATATTTTATGATTATAGCACCTTAAATTTATTTTAAAATACCAGCTTTTACTCATCAAGTTGGTTTCCTGACTCTGCTCCTCACTGGTGGGTCACAGCAGCGGGAAAAACACTGACCTGTACATTAGGTCACTTTGGCCACGAATAAAATATACAATCCTCTGACAGTGAGCCTTGCATTTAACTGGGCTAATGTGCTTATCATGGAGGTGAGGCATGTGGTGTGTGACAAAGCTTGTCAATCCACCATGCAACCTTGATAAACCTATTTGTCGTTCTAGGTCTTGTCTTCTTCATTTTTAATAGCGAATTGGTTCTATGCCACGTTTGCTTCAGACTCTGTTTCTTGGAACTTTATCACAGGTGTACCTCAGAGATATTGCAAGGTTGGTTCCAAACTCCCTCAACATGGTGAATCAAATAAATGTTTTGGTTTCTCAGTGCATATGAAAAATATGTTTACATTACACTGTAATCTATGAAGTATGCAATAGCATTAAGTCTAAATAAAATGTACATCCTTTAATGAAAAGTTGCTTCATTAGTGAAAAATGCTAACCATTATCTGAGCTTTCAGGGAGTCACATCACTGATCACAAATCACCAAACAAATATAATAGTAATGAAAAATTTGAAATATCACTGTACTCAAGAATACTCAAGAATAACCAAAATGTGACACAGAGACATGAAGTAAGCAATGCTTTCAGACAAATAGTGCCAGTAGATTTGCTTGCTATAAACCCTCAATTTATAAAAGAAAGGAAAAAGGAAAAGAAATGCAGTATCTGTAAAATGCAATAAAGCAAAGTACAGTAAAACAAGGTATGCCTGTACTTTAATTCACCTTAAGCTCCTTAACACACAATTCGTCCTCTCTGTCAAGAAGGCCAAAGCATTTCAGTGTGTTCTGCACCACATAATACACACATTGCCCAAGCAGAAGCTGGAAAATGATGCCCATAGAGCAGCTCTCAAAAACAAAGCAACAGAACATATAACAAGATCCCCTTGAACATTTTTACAGTACCAGACGTTTTTCTAGACCCAAGATCACACATGAAAGACTTTCTATTTTCTCTTGAAAGACCTAATCAGTTCTTACCCACAAGATGGAAAGTTCTTGCTTCTTACCCAGTCCAGTAGCTTCTAAAGCTAACAGAAAGGGAAGTACATCACTTCTTATCTTGAGCTCCACTGTCTCAAGGAGTTTTGTGAGTGCATGAGAAGGCTGAGGGCGTTGGTCGGGGAGTTGACAAAACGCAGAATCCCTTAGTTCTCTTTTCATTTGAACAACTTAAATAGTGTATTACATTAGGGTGTAGTATTAAAGTGCCTCAAAGAGTGAATTTGGAAATCCTGACAGTGTTCAGTGCAGAAAATCACATAATGGGGAGTGGCACCGACTTCTATCTACATCAAGAAAATGGATCCAATATTGGGCAGGCTCCTTTAGTTGGTGAACTTCTTAGAAAGAGAGTTGAAGACCAGACCGTGGGAGAATGTAACCCATTCCACCAGTGTTTCTAGGTATGACCTGGCTCCCTATTAAGGTATCACTTCTCAGTTTCCCATCTTGGGAAAACAACATATCCATATTCTTGGAGTTAGAGATAGGGTCACCCAACATAATTACACTCATCTACTTGGCTGATGAAATTCTTGATTGGTCCCATTAGCATGGTGTCCTGACATTTTCTTCTTGTTTATATTAGAAGAATCTTTGTTCTATTTGTTCAATACACTTCTATTGGTTTACTCCTTATCTCAGTTTTGTTGCATTTATGAGGCATAGCTTTATTATCCCTAACATAAATATTTTCCTTTTTTGGTATCCCGTTTATTTTATAAATTAATTAGAGTCAGTACAATAAAATATTCAAATAATCACTTAGATGTGGTGTGCAAGTCCCTCCATGACTCAAAATCCCTCCAATATCTTGAGTCCCTCCAGATTCAAAATATTTGTTCCAGGTGATACTCAAAATGTTTCTTCAGGCAACAAATGAAAGAGGATGTAAACCTCTCACTGTCAGCTGAGCTGAAGTTAAAATTGTCTGAATGTTAAACTGAAATTCCTGAATCCAAGGGGAATCCCTGAAATTTTGAGCATTTCATGTGCTCACAGCCTGTTTTCTACAAGTGACAGAATATTTGCCGAAACAGATGAAAGAATTCCCCCATCCTGGTGTGCAGTCCTTCTATGCTGACTCTAGACTTGACTCTGTGGCTGACTTTGGCCACTAGAACAGCAGCTAACTGGATGGAAACAGAGATTTGAAAAGTGTTTGCGTATCGGGGCTTGCCTTCTCTTGCTGCACTTGAAACCCCAAGCTCATCATGTGAGTGAGCCCAAGCTGGTCTACTGGAGCATGAGAAGCCATGTGGAAGAAAGCCAAAGCTCACTCATCAACAATCCACCAGTCTGGTTGCCAACCTTCCAGGTGAGCAGTGACAATATGCCAGATCATCAGGCCACCAGCGAACCCACCGACTAACCAGAAATGCATGAAAGAGCTCATCAGAGACCAGCCAGGCCAGACTAGACCAGAAGGAATGTCTAACCAACCTACAAAATCATGAACAAAATAATACAGTTGTTATTTTAAGCAAATGAAATTTGGGGGTGGTTTGTTATACAAGTAAGGCTAACTGATACACATCACAAAGTGGACTGAAAGTTTTTACACATGTGTTGTCAGGCATGGTACCACGGAACTTCCCCCTCTAACAACAGTTGATGGGCCCAGGGGTTGGTCCATATTCAGCACCAACAATCTATGAGGTGGCCCAACCAGAAAAGTCTATCTTAGAATACTTCTCCATTTTGGATGCTGACTGGCCAATCCATTCAGCTTGTTTCTCTCTTGGAGTTATGAATGCAAAACCCAGAGAGAGACACAGACAAACAGTAGAGTGGTCCGTGAGACAATGAACAAGCTGAGAAATAACAAAAGCAGAAACCATCAGAAGGAAGAATCCACTGATGATCTTCTTACTTATTTATCTCACCTCTCCTTGTTGGAGCAGTAGACTGTCACCATAACAGAAATCCCATTGGTTAGGGTTAGGGTTAGGGTTAGGGTTAGGGTTAGGGTTAGGGTTAGGGTTCCACAATCCAAGAAAGCAAATGCCCAATCTAAGGAAAAGTTCAATAGGGTATGGCTGCTTTTCCAACTTTCCAAGCTTGTAACAATTCATTTTGGGTGATTGTGAAAGAATCTGTTTTCCATCCTTCTCCACCCTGCTCTGTGCACTGGGAGATTGTCCCGATTGAACTCCATTATCTGGCTTCTCTTGTGTTCTGCCTTCCAACCTTTTTTGACCAATAGTAGCTGCGGAAGGAAGGAATAAAGCTGGAGAAGAGAGAGATGTGGATATTCATTTTCCAAGCTCCTCCTTCTCTGCAGTGCCTGCTCATTTGGGCAGTGGTTAGATTCTTCTCTCACAGGCTAAGGCATTTTCTAGGTCCCTATACTTGTTCCGTCCCCTTGCCACTTTAAGACAAGGACTGATAAGAGTTCCTTCCTGTTGCTACTCCTTCCCTCCCCTCTCCCCATCCTTTCTTGGTTTCTATTAGCTCTGTTGTGATATTGTGATTTATAATAAGAAATATATATTTGGCATTCATCCTGCTTCTGGAACAGAGCTCCTAAAACCCTTGGAATTTCCAGAGCAATAAGAGCATGTTTTGTTATAATATTTGGTCTCTTGTGACATTGAAGGACAATATCACAAGACACCGAAATGGGTAACAAGCCCGTTTTCACCACAACTGGGCTTATGTTAACTTTTGGAAGTTAACATAAAAGGTAACTTTTGGGAAGCACCTAAGGATGGGGGCTGGTTGTCAGGGGCAAGCAACCAAAAATGGAGGGTTGGTACTTTCAGTCCCACCTCGACTTCCTGAGTCCCCTTCCCACACTTTGCCCTGTGCATCTCCTCTATCTGGCTGCTCCTGAGTTATAGCCTTTCCTAACAAGCCAGCAATCTGGTAAGTAAAATGTTTCTCTGAGTTCTGTGAGCCGCCTTATCAAATTAACCAAACTCCAAGGGGAAATTGTGACCACTTGGGCTTTTCTGGTTTCAGAGGTGGGGTGGGGTAGGGGCAGTCTTGTGGGACTGAGCTATTTCGCCTATGGAATCTGACACTATAAGTTGAACTGTAGAGCACCCAGCTGGTGTTGGCGTCTCATTTGGTGGTGAGAAAAAAAATCTCACTTCCTATCCCGGAATTGGCTTCAGATCCCCCTTTACCCACACCTATATAAATAATCTCTTTGTTAAACCCTCTTCATTTCATTCTTTTGGCTGAGCCAGCTGCATCTCACCGAGCTGGGACCCCAAACACGCCCTGGCTCTTACATTGACTCTACCCATTCTAACCAGAAGCCAAGCCTTTCTTATTAACTGTCATGCAAGAGGAAACCACATTTCAAGAAAAGAAGGAAACACAAAACACCAACACCACTTCCTCTTTTGCCTGTCATTTAACCATTGCTATTTTTTTTTAATTTTTAAAGATTTTATTTGTTTATTTATTGGAGAGAGAGAGAGAGCGAGCATGAGTGGGGGGAGGGGCAGAGGGAGAAGAGGAGAATCGCCAGCAGATTCCAGACGGAGGGCAGAGCCAATGCAGGGCTGGATCTCACAACCCTGAGATTGCAACCTGAGCAGAAACCAAGAGCCCAAAGCTCAAGTGACTCAGCCACCCAGAGGCCCCTATTTTTAAAAAAAAATTTTTTTTACAGTAGGCTCCAGGCCCAACGTGGAACTCAAACTCATGTCCCTGAGGTTAAGAGTCGCATGCTCTACCAACCAAGACAGACAGGTGCCCCTTTTTACTTGTCATTTAAAAACAGTTGCTTCTCTAGGGCACCTGGGTGGCTCAGCCGATTGAGCATCTGACTCCTGATTTTGGCTCATGTCATGATCTCAGGGTCCTGAGATGAGCCCTGCCACTGGCTCTGTGCTGAGCACAGCGTCCTTGAGATTCTTTCTTTCTCTGCCTCTGCCCCTCCCTACCCCCACCCCAGCTCTTCCTCTCTCTAAAAAAAAACAAAACAAAAAAACAGCTGTTTCTCAGCAATCTTCCCACACTTTGCAATGGTGGTATTCCACAGAAGCATTGACTGGAAATGAAAAATAGGGTGAAGGTGCTCTACCCTGCAGAAACAGGATGTAAGAACCAAGCAGACCCCAGTGTTTATGTCCTATCAGAATGGCAGCCTAGACTTAACACCAAAATAGTACTAGTCAGCACCTAGTTCCCTGGAAATCAACTGACCCTTGCCCTTGGAACATACAGTTGATCCTTGAACAACATGGGTTTGAACTGTGTGAGTCTACTTACACAACTATATATATATAATATATATATATTATATATATACACATATATATAAAGAAAATCATAAGGAAAATACATTTACATATATATGTAAATGTATTTCTTTTTTCTTTTGATGGTATATATCACATTTTTATTTTTTTTATTTTTTCCCCCCAAACACGTTTATTTTTTCAGTGTTACAAGATTAATTGTTCATGAACCACACCCAGTGCTCCAAGCAATATGTGCCCTCTTCAATACCCAACACCAGGCTCCCCCAACCCCCCACCCCCACCCCTCCAAGACCTTCAGTTTGTTGCTCAGAGTCCACAGTCTCTCATGGTTCATCTCCCCCTCCGATTTCCCCCAATTCACTTTTCCTTTCCTTCTCCTAATGTCCTCCATGTTATTCCTTATGCTCCACACGTGAGACCATAAGATAATTAACTCTTTCCACTTGACTTATTTCACTCTGCATAATCTCTTCTAATCCCATCCATGTTGATACTCCTTATGATTTTCTTAACATTTTCTTTTCTCTAGCTTACTTTACTACAAATAAGAATACAGTCTGTAATGTATATAATATACAAAAATATGTAGTAATTGTGTATTTTATCAGTAAAGCTTCCAGTCAACAATAGGCTGTTAGTAGTTAAGTTTTTGGAGTCAAAAGATATGCACGAATTTTTGACTGTGTGGGGTGTCAGTGTCTCTAACCCCCTGAGCCAAAATCAAGAGCCAGATGCTCAACCAACCAAGTCACCCAGGTGCCCCATCATTCTAACTGTTCAAAAAGCCTTTGTACACTTTCAAAATGGTTGAAATGGTGAATTTTATGTTATGTGACTTTAATCTTAATAAAATATAAAGAAATAAGGAAATTACTGGTCTCATGCAAGTTTAAACAGGGTACCTCATTGACCTGTTTGGATTCTGGCAAACTCATATTCCTTACCCAATGGATTTTCTTGGAACTTATTTTCCATAAAATCCAGACAACTTTAGCCTTTTGTTTTATCTTTACGGTGATCATGTAGTGATCACAATGTGTGGGAGAGCAGGACGTGTTGTAATTCATGCAAAAAAAAATTAACTCCCCAAGTTTTATAACTGAGGCTTTCTAAAATTTCTTCCCATTTTATGTAGAAATAAAATCACAGGATAAGCTGAGGAGGTCTCAGAACTACATGTAATGCTCTTGAGAAAATGTCAGCATGGAGTAGGAGTAAGGAACTATAACTGATAAGACTTGGTGTACTAGGTCATGGATGGTCTTCATTCAAGGGACAGACAGCCTGTGGTGACCTGCAGGAAAGGAGCTAACCGAGAAAACACTTCCGCCTCACTCTCCTCCCTGTTTCTAATATCCTGTTAGTGTTTCCCATTGGCTAAAACCAACAGGAAGCCAGAGGCCAAGGAAGTTTTTGGTTATTCTCCAAAGATATCAGCATTCCAGGCAGACAACTGGATGCATTTGGAGGAGTGGACAGAAGGCACCCAGCCCACTCAAAAAAACAAAACTTTACAAAAAGAAACACCATCTGAGATCCTGTGGCCAAAAAGCTGGATAAGTATATGGAATCAGCCCACATTTGTAGCAAAGGCAGATGCAGCTTAAGGGTTTCAAATCACACACAGTGGATACTTTCCTCAAACTTAGGAATTATTCATGAAGCAGGGCGACAGAAATGAAACATTACAAAGATTAATACTGATTATAAAGTGATGTAACATTCAGAGAGAAAAGTGGCAAGTTCTCTCACACGTTGTACATTATAGGATTTCAAAGAGAAGGCGTCCCCTCCCAGGATAAGCATTAGAAATGTCTCCTTCTGAAGCTTTTCATTTTTTTTTTTTAAAGATGAAAGCACTGGGCACCTGGGTAGCTCAGCGGGTTAAAGCCTCTGCCTTCAGCTCAGGTCATGACCTCAGGGTCCTGGGATCTAGCCTGAATCCGTCTCTCTGCTCAGCAGGGAGCCTGCTTCCCCTTCTCTCTCTCTGCCTGCCCCTCTGCCTACTTGTGATCTCTCTCTCTCTGTGTCAAATAAATAAAATCTTAAAAAAAAATGAAAGCACTTGGTATCGAGAGGGGCACGTACTGCATGGAGCACTGGGTGTGGTGTATGAACAATCAATCTTGTAACACTGAAAAATTAAAATAAACAAATTTGGGGAGAAAAAAAACAAAACAAAAACAAACAAACAAAAAATGAAAGCACTTGATTAAAGGTATATTTGGAAATATAAACACCATTACATTCTAGACTCAATAAAGCCAAATGATAATGATATACAATCCCTAAGATCATTAAGAGGAAGGTTTTATCCTAATGTCTAAGAAGCATCATTTGAAACAAACATTTTTAAAAAAGGGCCATATGTACCCCAATGTTCGTAGCAGCAATGGCCACAATGGCCACAATCACCAAGATGTCCTTCAACAGACAAATGGATAAAGAAGCTTTGGTCCATATGTACAATGGGATATTACATCTTCATCAGAAAGGATGAATACCCAACTTTTTACCAACATGGATGGGACTGGAAGAGATTATGCTGAGTGAAATAAGTCAAGCAGAGAGAGTCAATTATCAGATGGTTTCATTTACTTGTGAAACATAAGGAATAACATGGAGGACATTAGGGGAAGGAAAGGAAAAGTGAATTGGGAGAAATTGGAGGGGGAGGCGAACCATGAGAGACTGTGGACTCTGAGAAACAAACTGAGGGTTTTGGAGCGGAGGTGGGTGTGGGGAAGGGTGAGCCTGGTGGTGGGTAATAGGGGGAGAATGCACTGCATGGAGCACTGGGTATGGTGCATAAACAATGAATCTTGGAACACTGAAAAATAAAGTTTTTAAAAAACTAAAAAAAAAAAAAAGAATCCAGTTCAAAATCTCATTACAATGAGCTGTTAGCAAGTATCTAAGTGATTAATAAATTTTCTTTTCCATATTTGATGGTCATGGGGATGGGGCAAAGCAGTCAATACTGTTGATGTCTCATTGTAAAGCTCCTTTTGGGGCCAGCTGTCCCTTCTCCAGATTGGCCTCAGCTGAAAAGGACTGCAACACACCTCCTCCCCACCCCCCACCACCATGAGGGCAGCACTCAGGCAGTAACTAAGTGACACAGGCTGGTCACCCTGACTCAAAGGGGGACTGACGCTGAGGTACAGTCCAGGTATGAGAGCCCACAGTGGAATCCAACTGAACCCACATCCTTCTACCACATCCTGCTTCTCTTACTTTCTCTTTTCTCAGAGCATTCCTGCAATGAATCATGGGCACCAAAATCCCTGTCTCAGGCTCTGCCTTTAGGGAACCTGCCCTAAGTCACCCATTGTCATTTTAGCAATAGTAATATTTGTAATGGAATTATCACAGAGTCATGCTTGGAAATGGGAAAGGGGCCAATTCCAGATGATTTGGAAGATAAGGAGAACTTGACCTTCAGGCGCTAGAATACCAGAACCCTTTCCTATTACTGTGCAGCAGACTGGCACAACACTTTCTTGAGGCATTCATTCCACAAACGTTGTAGTTTCCATCTGCGAGCCCAGTCTTCTGCTGGTCATGGGCATACAGAGACAAATGAAGACAAAACACATGACCATCTGATTATAATCCCACATGCTGAGTATTACAAACAAAAGGTTGATAGCTTTAGGCACAATGGAATGGAAAATTAGGCAAGGAGGTGACCAGATGATTCAGAACTGATGATGGAAAGCTTCTCTTGTGGACACCTTAAGTAACCGTCAAATTACTGTTTCTAATAGCTTGTGGGGTGTTTTGTTTTGCTTTGTTTTGTTCTTTTGGTAGTTTAGGAAAGTTTTGACAGCTTTGGTAGAGTTACTTGTTTCTGCAACCAGACATTAGGCAAGATATACAAGCTTCTTCCCACTCACAATACCTATAATTGGTTTCAAAAGCATTTAAATAGTAGAGTGTTTGAAATTTAGCTCAAAGATGTTCCTTACAGCATTGTTTACACTGAAAAGTTGGAGATGACGCAACTTGGATTAAATATATTATGACACGTGTATACCACAGACCACCATGCAGCCATGAAAACAAACAAGACAAAAAAAGTTTCAAGAGGTCTGATGAGTTGAAAAGATGTTCATGGGACAAGTGCAAAAAAAAAAATAGAGATTTCAGAATAGCATAGGTGTACCTGTTCTAGGTCATCCTTGGGTGCATGGTGTTATAATAATTAAGTGGGGTTTTTTAAGATTTAATTTATTTATTTGTTGGAGAGAGAGAGAGCGAGAGAGCACAAGCAGAGGGAGCAGCAGGCAGAGCAGGCAGGGGGAGAAGCAGGCTCCCCGCTGAACAAGGAGCCCGATACGGGACTCGATCCCAGGACCCTGGGATCATGACCTGAGCTGAAAGCAGTGGCTTAACCGACTGAGCCACCCAGGCATCCCCAAAATAAGATATTTAAATTTGAAATGTTTTCAGTTCTAATATCCTAAACTTCAATTTTCCAACATTGTTTCAATTTTTTTAATGTTCTGGGGGAAGCACATTGTAGGTGGTCAAGAAATATTTCTTGAATGAATGGGTCTTTATATCTACAGGATTGGAAAATGATGGAGTTTTTATTCTGAGTCCCTTTTCTCCCTCTAGTCAAGGCACTGGAGGCGGCGGGTATAAAAGCTAATACCAAAGGTAGCTTGATGTTTATGGTAAGAAAAATTCTTGTGGAGCCTACAGATTTTACTTATCTTGGAAATATAAAATTCCTGGGGCACCTGGGTGACTCAGTCAGTTAAAACATCCGAATCTTGGTTTCAGCTCAAGTCATGATCTCAGGGTTGTGAGATTGAGCCTTGAGTCAGGCTCTGTAGTGAGTGTGGAACCTGCTTAAGATTCTCTCTCTCCCTCTGCCCTCCCCCTACTTTCTCTCTCTCTAAAAAAATTAAAAATAAGAGCATATGTCCCTTTAAAAAATATACATATACATGGTTCCTTAAGGCGACTGTATTTTTGACCAATGTGTAACACTATCATAAAGACAAGCCTTTGTGTAAGTCTTCTATCAGGAAGAAGTTTAAGCATTACAAATTTATAGATCCTGATAGCTAAGAGGAAATGAAGACTTTTCATATATTCAATCCTTCTTTTCGTATATTCCAAATTGTTTCAATTAAATACAAAATGTTGATAATCCATTCATTACTATATGTTAGTAATCACAGCAAATAATACTTCATAGCAAACCACTCTTGAAACTCAGTGCCTTAAAACAATGGCACTTGATTGCTACTCCTGAGTCTCTGAGTTGGCTGAGCAGGTGGGCTACCTTAGCTGGGCTTGCCCACCTGACCGTGGTCAGCTATAAGTCCACCAGGTGGCTGATTGAGGACAGCCTCAGCTGGTATAATGGGGTGACGTAGCTGTCCTCCATGTTTCTCACACCCCTCCGGCAGGTCAGCTGGGTAGGGTCTCAAGGTGGAGACAGGGATGCACAAGGGCAAGTAAAACTAACCCTGTAAAGGGCAAGAAGGAATGCACACCCAATTGTGAAATCTGTCTGAGTCATTCTATTGAACAAAGCAAGTCTCGAGGCCAAGCCTGAGTGAGAGGTGTAAGAGGTCACAGAGTGACAGGGAAGAGGTGTAGAGAGACGGAGGCCACTTCTTGAGGCCACTGATGCAATCAGTCTACTACAGCTGGGGATGGAGCCGTGCCATCTCTTGTTTCACTATTCCTTAGAACTGTGGCCTCTGTGTTGAACTCTGCGAAGTTCAATCAAAACACTGAAGCCCAAGCTATCATAAATGAACCCATGGGTTAGCTTCCCTCTCAAACTGTGGCTGCCACAAATAATAGAGACTGAGCCTCCGTCAACCAAGTTTAATGTTGTTAATCAAACTGTCTAGCCCAGGATCATTACTGAACTAACTGAATCAATCTTAGGTGGTAAGTTGACTCAAAGTAAATATTTTGTCTTTCCTCTGTATCCCCAAACTAAGAATTCCTGGAGTCAAAGGAAAAAAAGGAGCTCTGGGAAGGAGCAAGATGGCGGAGGAGTAGGAGGTTGAGATAGAGTTGGATCCCAGAAGTTCAGCTAGATAGTTATCAAACCATTCTAAAAGCCAGCATACTCAACAGGAGAGAGAAGAGAGGAAGAACAGCAACTCTAGGAACAGAAAATTGACCACTTTCCGAAAGGTAGAACATTTGGAAAAGTGAATCCAAAGCAGCGGGAAGAAAGACCACGGTGGGAGGGGCTGGCTCCCGGCAGCCGCAGAGCACAAAATCGTTACTTGTAAAGTCTGCTCCACTGAGGGACATCGCTCCAGAGGCTAAGTGGGGGGTTTAGCCTTCGTGGGAACAGTGTGGTTTCAGGACCCATGGGGTCACAAAGGGACCGGGGGTGTCTTGAGTGGAGCAGAGCCCCCAGGTACCAGGGCAGAGAAGCCGGCAGCAGAGAAGGAGCCGCCCAGTGTGCTAGCAGCGTGGACATACCTTACAAAACGATCCGAGGCACAGTTAAGCTGCGGCTCTGGCTCTTTGAGCAGGGACCCCTCAGGAGGCAGCTCTGAAGAGACCTCCTCCTTCCTTCTCTGGGAGGAGCAGCAAGGGAGCGTGCAGCAGGAATCAGCTGGGTTTGGAGACTCTAGATGGGGCCACATGCCAGAGATAGAGGCGATCTGCCACGGGTAGCTGAGCTCCAAGCTTGGGCGGGGACCAGGGAGACCGAAGTGATTGCTTTTCTTTGAGAGCGCACTGAGGAGCGGGGCCCAACTGCTCGGCTCCTCCAGCAGGAGACTGGGAGCCGCCATTTGCATTCCCGGCCTCCAGGGTGGTACAGGAAGCGCTAAGGGAACAAAGACTCCCGAGAGTGAACCTGAGCAACTGGTTTGGCCCATCCCCGGGCAAGGGCGGGGCAATTCCACCTCAGGCAAAGACATTTGAGAATCATGGGAACAGGCCCCTCCCCCAGAAGATCAATGAGAATATCCAGCCAAGACCAAGTTCATTAATCAGTGAAAACTGTGGAACTCCATAGTATTTTTCTCTCTCATTCATCTATTCTTATCTCAATAAAATGACAAGGCAGAAAAACTCACCACAAAAAAAAAAGAACAAGAGACAATACCGACGGCTAGAGACTGAGTTAATACGGACATTAGTAATATGTCAGATATAGAGTTCAAAATGAGGGGAGCTTGGGTGACTCAGGGGGTTAAAGCCTCTGCCTTCAGCTCAGGTCATGATCTCAGGGTCCTGAGATTGAGCCCCACATCAGGCTCTCTGCTCAGCAGGGAGCCTGCTTCCCCCCCCCTCTCTGCCTGTCTCTCTGCCTATTTGTGATCTCTCTCTCTCTGTGTCAAAATAAATAAATAAAAAATCTTTAAAAAAAAAGAGATAGAGTTTAAATTGACAGTTATCAAGGTGCTAGCTGGGCTTGAAAAAAGCATGGAAGATATTAAAGAATCCCTTTCTGGAGAAATAAAATCCCTTTCTGGAGAAATAAAAGAACTAAAATCTAATGAAGCTGAAATAAAAAAAGCTATTAATGAGGTACAATAAAAAATGGAGGCTCTAACTGCTAGAATAAATGAGGCAGAAGAAAGAAGTAGTGATATAGAAGACCAAATGATGGAGAATAAAGAAGCTGAGAAAAAGAGAGACAAACAACTATTGAACCACGAGGGGAGAATTTGAGAAATAAGACACAACAATATTAGAATAATTGGGATCCCAGAAGAAGAAGAAAGAGAGAAAGGGGTGCAAGGTACATTGGAGCAAATTATTGTAGAGGATTTCCCTAATCTGGTGAAGGGAACAAGCATCAAAATCCAGGAGGCACAGAGAACCCCCCTCAAAATCAATAAGAATAGGTCTACACCCCATCATCTAATAGTAAAACTTACAAGTCTTAGTGACAAAGAGAAAATCCTGAAAGCAGCTCAGAACAAGAAGTCTGTAACATACAAAGGCAGAAACATTAGATTGGCAGAAGACCTATCTACAGAGACCTGGCAGGCCAGAAAGGACTGGCATGATATATTCAGAGCACTAAATGAGAAAAGTATGCAGCCAAGAATACTATACCCAGTTTGGCTGTCACTGAAAATAGATGGAGAGATAAAAAGCTTCCAGGACAAACAAAAACTAAAGGAATTTGCAAACACCAAACCAGCCCTACAGGAAATCTTGAAAGGTGTCCTCTAAGCAAAGAGAGAACCTAAAAGTAAGAGACCAGAAAGGAACAGAGACAATATAGAGTTAACAGTCACCTTACAGGCAATACAATGGGACTAAATTCATATCTGTCAATAGTTACTCTGAATGTAAATGGGCTAAATGTCCCAATCAAAAGACACAGAGTATCAGAATGGATAAAAAAAAAAAAAAACAAGACCCAACAATATGCTGTTTACAAGAAACTCATCTTAGACCCAAAGATACCTCCAACTTTAAAGTGAGGGGATGGAAAACAATTTACCATGCTAATGGACATCAAAAGAAAGCTGGGGTGGCAATCCTTATATCAGATAAGTTAGATTTTAAGCCAAACACTATACTAAGAGATGAGGAAGGACACTATATCATACTTAAAGGGTCTGTCCAACAAGACGTTCTAACAATTTTAAATATCTATGCCCCTAACATGGGAGCAGCCAATTATATAAACCAATTAATAACAAAATCAAAGAAACACATCAACAATAATACAATAATAGTAGGGGACTCTAACACCCCTCTTACTGAATGGACAGATCATCTAAGCAAAAGATCAAGAAGGAAATAAAGGCTTTAAATGATGTGCCGGACCAGATGGACATCACAGATATATTTAGAACATTCTATCCCAAAACAACAGAATACACATTCTTCTCTACAGCACATGGAACATTCTCCAGAATAGATCACATCCTGGGTCACAAATCAGGTCTCAACCGGTACCAGGGAAAGATTGGGATCATTCCCTGCATATTTTCAGACCACAATGCTCTGAAAGTAGGACCAATCACAAGAGGAAAGTTGGAAAGAATTCAAACACATGGAGGCTAAAGAGCATCCTACTAAAGAATGAATGGGTTAACCAGGAAATTAAAGAAGAATTTTAGGTTTTCCATATAAAGTATCATGTCATCTGTGAAGAGAGAGAGTTTGACTTCTTCATTTCCAATTTGAATACCTTTTATTTCTTTTTGTTGTCTGATTGCTGTTGCTAGGAC
Organism: Nasua narica; assembly: GCA_028533885.1. Lineage (NCBI taxonomy): Eukaryota > Metazoa > Chordata > Mammalia > Carnivora > Procyonidae > Nasua > Nasua narica. The sequence continues at coordinate 4,239,125 of CM052799.1, read as the reverse complement.
TTCTAGTACTATGTTGAACAAGAGTGGTGAGAGTGGGCATCCTTGACGTGTTCCAGATCTCAGAGGGAAGGCTGTCAGCTTTTCCCCAATGAGAATGATATTTGCTGTGGGCTTTTCATAGATAGACTTTATGATGTTGAGAAATGTTCCTTCTATCCCTATACTTTGAA
>CM052799.1:4212919-4238455 GCA_028533885.1 Nasua narica | reverse complement strand
TGCGGAGAGAAATAAGTCAAGCGGAGAGAGTCAATTATCTTATGGTCTCACTTACGTGTAGACTATAAAGAAAATCATGGAGGGCATTGTGAGAAGGAAGAGAAGGGTGAATGGGGGGAAATTGGAGAGGGCGATGAACCAGGAGAGACTGTGGACTCTGAACAACAAACTGAGGGTTTTGGAGGGGAGGGGGTGGGGGGTTGTTTGAGCCTCGTGGTGGGTATTGAGAAGGGCACATATTGCATGGTGTGGTGCATGAACAATCAATCTTGTAACACTGAAAAAATAAAATAAACATATTTGGGGAGAAAAAAAATTGTGTCTCAAAACAAAAACAAAAATAAAAACAAAACAAACAAAAAACAAAATAAAGACAAGTACAGCAAACAGAAGAATATTCCAGAATATTCTAGAACATTCATTCCTATGTACAACACAAATCCCCTGGGGCTCTCATTAAAATTCAAGTTCTGGTTCAGCCAATATGGAGTGGGGCCTGAGATCCTGCTTTCCTAACAAGGTGATGCTGCTACTTCTGGTCCACAGACCACACTTTGAGTAGGGAGGTATTAGAGTGGCCATGAAAGGGAGGATATATGCCTTTTATTGTTCCGATTTTAGTATATGTGCTTCCAAAGTGAGCACAGAGCATATCTACATTTTCAAGTTTCATCTCCCTCTACTCTCCGTGGTAATCAAGATTTTATGCAGGATGGAGGGTCAGGTGGGATGGTGATAACTTTGTGAGCCATGTGAATCCTGGCCAGGTCCTAAAAGAGTTCCTGGAAAGAAGAGAGATGCTGTCTCCCTGAAAGGTCCCCGGAAACCAAAACACTTTCCAAAGGATGTTGTCATCAAGCACTGCCACTCTCCATGAAATGCTGGGATTCTGCTCCATGCAGCACCCCTACTCACCAACACAATGGTTTTAAGTGTTTGCACACACAAAAAAAAGTCTATGTGTTTTATTCGTCCCCTGGGGCCATCGTCACTGTTTTACTGACCATATCTTTATAAGCAAGAGGAGGCTTTGACAAAGGGTAAGTCAATCAGTCATATGACAAATTATTTTTTGAGGGCTGCTCTGCGTCCGGCTCCTGATGGGTGCTGGAGAGACATGCTTGTGGCCATGCACCGACAAACTTAGGGGAAACCAAAATGGTAGCCAGGTAACCTTGGTCATGCCATTGCACTGGGATCTGTTACTTCTACAAAATTTTAGAAACTCAAAGAGCAAAACACAGAAGATGAACTGTTCATCTGGGACAGAAGTTCTTATTTCCCAGAGCGTTCTGGGGCTGGCCCGATCCTGCATCTGTGCCTTAAGCTGTGAAGAGATTTCAGAGTAGGCTCCTGCAGGCACCTGCTTTCCTCAAATGTTGCTTCATGGCATATTTCAAAGTAAGAAAGTGCTTTAACCCTGTGAGAGAGAAACCAGAATTAGAACCAACAGGATTAATACGAATGTGCATGGGTCTCATAAATACAGAGAGAGAGATACGGCAACAAACACCAGAAGGATAAACACTAAAATGTTAACAGTGATGGTCTCTAGTGAGGCAGGCACTAATGGCAAACTTGAAAGCTGTTCTCAACTTCTTCGCCATGGATGGTTTCCACTCTAGAAGCAAAGAAGCCAGATACCTATTCTGTCAAATTCCTTTGTAACTATGTGTCATCACGTGATACAGTTCTGACCAACCAAGTGAACCGGAAGTCTGCTGAGGGATTTCTGGGAAAGCTTTTGTTTCCTGTGAAAGGGAGAAAGCTTTGCCACTTCTACCCTAACCCTCTTCTTGCCTTCAACATGGTCATGATGTCTGGAGCTATGGCAGTCATCTTGCAACCATGAAAATTGTTTGATGAAGTCAACATGTTGTTAGTGGAATGGAAAAGTAGGGAAAACCTAGATCCTTTACAACACTTCTGAGCAACAGAACAAATAGCAGCAACACTTAATTCTGAGCTTCTATTCTTGCAAAAAAAAAAGAATAATTTCCTATTTAATTAAGCCACTGAATCTTAGTTACTTGTGTTTGGGAAATATCAGTGAAAATACAAAAAATTCTAATTGAGGATGGAAGAGCCATTGTGTAGCGCAAAGTTTTACAACTCTGCAAATTTTATTTTTTTAATTTTAGTTTATTCATTTATTTTTTAATTTAAATATGATGAGCACTGGGCGTTATACTCAACTAATGAATCATTGAACATTATATCAGAATCTAATGATCTACTATAACTTGGCTAGTTGAATTTAAATACAACTGTAAATTTTGAATAGAGATGATAGCAATGCAAAATTATGCGGAATGATGTGGAAAAATAGGTTTTGCCTCCATTTGCACATTCATTTCAATGTCTCTGAAATTATATGTCTAGTATAATTCGCATAATTCATACGTTAATATATATTTAATTCATGTTAAACACATAATATGAAATTTTATGTATTATAAATAATTGTATACTAATTATATCTTTATAATTATATGTATAATTATATATATATATATATATATAATTATCAACAAGAGAACCTGGCAGAGGTTATAACTGGCTCAGAAAAGAATGCAAAGTACAAACATATGTATGTATTACATAATACATATATACTATATATAATTTATACAAAATACATGAAACATTACATTTGTATATAATATATGCAATATATGAGATCTATATGATACATGTTACATAATACATTATATATATTACATAATATATATATATCTGTTCCGTGCCTTCTTTCTTGAGCCAGGTTAATATCTGCCTCACTCCCTCACTGATTAATGAGTAGAATAAAATATTTAAATAAAATATTTAATCATAAAAATATTATGCTCACGTTATATCTGTGGGGGTCATGATTTTATCTTGTTTAGTTCACACAGCTACTCAGGGGCAGAGCTGGGACATAAGCCCAGGAACCTCGGCTCTTGAAGCTCACACTCACTTTATCCAACGTGCTAATATACACGGACACACTCAGCTCACAGAAGGTGCTCTGTGCACAGTGGCATCTGGTGCTGCGAAGAAGCAGCGGTTCTATCTGAACAGAACGCACACAAATCACACAGTCTCTCACCGTTTTAGAAGCGGAGGGGACAGAAGACAGTAACATCCCAGAGGTCTGGGTCTCGGAGCGGGGCTTGACCCTCCTGGTGATCCATCCCCTGTATTCTTCCCGCACCTGGGAGGAAGAGACACAGCACAGGAAGGTGGAGTAGTCCCAGATGCAGGGACGTGGGCGGACACAGGCACGCTCCCCCAAGGACGCGGCCTGGAAGGGCAAGGACCCCGTACCTGGCGGTTGAGCAGACAGTGAATGACGAAGATGAACGCCCCCTGCAGGCTGTTGATGATAGTGAACACGTAGGCCATGATACTAGCCATGGGTCCGATCTGGAAGATGCCCAACACCCAGGAGCACCCCAAGATGAAGAGCTGGGCAAAGGCCTTAAATGTCAGTAACCTAGTGGAGAAGATGTGGAGACGGTAAAGTTCTGGGCAGTGGCTGTTCGTGCTCATGGACTGAGCTCCCACCACTTGCCCGCCACCTGGGTGGGAATAAACGTGCAGTGGCGTCTCCAAGGCCGGAAGCAGGGAAATCGAGTCCCGTTGGCATTTAAAAGGCAGTCGGCTACAGATGCACACGGCACAAGGATGTGTGGACACACATATATAATGTAATAGTGTTGATAGTGATGAAAATGCTCAAAGGACCTACAGGTCAAGAACCGACTTGAATGAATGGTAATGTCATAGTACGAAATACAAGGACATTTTTTTTTAACTGAAGAAAAACTCACATAATATAAAACTCACCATTTTAACCACTTAAAGTGTGCAATTTGATGGCATTTGGCACATTCATGATGCTGTATAAACACCATCCCCAGCCAGTTCTAAGACATTTTTATCACCCCGAAAAGAAACCCCACACCTATGAAGCATTCATTCCCCATCCCCTCCCCAACTACAACGGCCCCAGTGTCCATCTACTGACGAAGAGATAAACAAAATATGGTCCATCCATACCCTGGAATAGTATTCAGTCCTGAGAAGGAATAAAGTACTGACATCAGCTAAAATGTGGATGAACCCTGAGGACATTATGTCAGTGAGAGAACCCAGTCACACAAGGACACGGAGTATATGGTTCCATTTATAGGAAATGTCCAGAATGGGCAAATCTATGGACACTAAAACCTAAGCCAATTCATAGACGTAATGGAACTCCAAAGTGGAGATAAATGTGCATTAAAAACTGATTTTCAGCGTTCTTTATTTAAAAAAACATAAAGGCAAATAATAAAACCATCTTTTAAATATTTTATTTTTAAGTAATCTCTACACCTAATGTGGGGCTCTTATTCACAATTGTGGGATCAAGAGTTGCCGGCTCCACTGACTGAGCCAGCCAGGTGCCCCATAATATCATTTTTTTTTAATGAGAAGAGAGTGACCATATACTATAGGGGGTAAGGGTACAGGCTCTGGGTACCTGTGAAACTGTGCCTCAGTTTCCTCAAATTGACAGAGGGACAATAATACAATTCCTTCAGGGTGATATTACTTGTTCTACAGATTAAACGAGATAACAAAATTCTAAGGGTGCTTACAGTAGTAAGCACAAAAACATTTTTGTTAGTTGTTTTTAGTCATAAGTATTGATATGAAATCAGCTACCTATGATGTGGAAAAATCCCCAAGTTCAGAATATGTGTAGTATCCAATCATTTATGTAATAGAAGGTGGATGTGTAGGTATAGAATATTCTCGAAGGAAGCTCAATTCATGTGATAATGGTTGTTTAAGGTGGGAGAGATCTAGGTAACTGGGGGTCAGGGAAGAGAGAAGGAATTATTTTCCATGTGTTCTGTTTTTCACTGCTTAATCTTTTCTTAGCATTGCATGTATTAACTTTGTTTTGCACTTTTTGCATCAACTTTTTAAAAATAATTTTTAGAAAAACATTTTCTAAAAAGTATTTAAGATGGATGAGGGATTGGATACTGACAGGAAAACAAGCAAAGGACATCATATGGTTCCTGACAATAAAACCTAGACAATGTCTGACTTTGGTAGGTTCTTAAGATGAAGATTAGTTGAGGGGTGCCTGGGTGACTCAATCAGTTAAGTGGCTACCTTTGGTTCAGGTTATGATCTCAGGGTGCTGAGATCAAGCCTCTCATCAGGCTCCCTGCTCAGCAGGGAGTCTGCTTCTTCCTCTCCCTCTGCCCTTCCCCTCACTACTTGTGCTCTCTCTGTCTCTCTCAAATAGATAAATAAAATCTTTGTTAAAAAAAGATTAGTTGAGTGATGAAGAAACACAAATGGCCTATAAAAGTATGAAAATGTCCCACATCTGTAAGATAAAATAATATATACAAAACTAAAGTAATAAGAGAATCTTTCACCTATTAAATCAGCAAAAAGACATGACAAAAATGATAAATTCTGGTGTTGGCAAAGCTGCAGGTAAAAAAGCACTCTTGCAAATGGAAACAAATTTTCTGGAAAATAATTTGCAATTTATACTAAAAGTGTGACAATCCAACCTGCCATTTGACTTGGGCAGTTTTATGTCTACTGTTATGATTCAATAACCACAGATGTGGAAAAGGATCTATCTACAAGGGTATTCAAGATTTCATTGTTTATAATACCCCTCCCCACCCCCAAGAAATCAGAAACAACTTGAATGTCCACAAATAAGGCATGATTTAAGAAAGTTGTGCTGCGTTCTTACACTGAAATATTTTACCAAAAAAAGATATTGTCAAAGACTGTCTAGTTAAATTGAAAAATATTCATGACATTATTAAGAGAAAAAGTCATTACAAAAATGAAGTAGATGGAATGATTCTGTTTTTGTAAATGTGCACATTATTATTATGCATGGTAGATGAGTTAGAAAATGTATTAATAATTTCAATATAGGAAACACTCTTCCTGGTAACCATGTTACTGCTTCATAAGCCAGATGAAGTAGGCAATGTTAGTATCCCTAGTGTACGGATGAGGAAACTGCTTCAGAGAGGTTATGTAACTTGCCTAAGGTCACACAGCTTATAAGGGGCAGACCTGGCATTTGTGGCCCCAGATCTAGATACTGTGCTGTTCTGTCCCAGGCACAGGACTAGACATACGAAAGGTACTCAGTGAATGTTTGTGGGGAGAATGAAGGAGACTGGAAAAGGAGAGAATAGGAAGGAGGGTCTGCACCTGGTGTCTTTGAGCGTTGAGACTTCAGCATTGACGCTGGAAAGCTTCTGCCTTAGGACACACAACGTCCAAGTCAGGAGGATGGAATTGATCTACAAAGTCAAGCAGAAAGGACCAAGAGATTGGATATACAAATGGACAATGGCCAGACCCCACGTAAAATACCCATAATCTGCAGCAACCACTCCAGGAAGCAGTTGACCCTAAACAACCAGCTCTTGATTGGTAACTGACTGCCTCCTTAATTTCTGCCCTCACTTCTGATTTAGGACCAAAAGGAGAAAGCCAATATGCTCCCCTAAGCATTCATGTAGGAGGCCCTGCTTTGAGTCAGTTTGCCTATAGGGTCCCGATGCCTACAGTCTCTGATCAAGACACACTTGAAGCCTTCCCTTCTTTACCCCTATAAAGCTTTCCCACTCCTCTGCCTGCTTTTGAATCTCTGTGAAGTGCAAGTGATGGGGGCTGACACCCTCACCATTGCAATAAAGAGCCTTTGCTGGTTCTCATCTGGGTGATCACCACGTACCTTCACTGTATGCATATGGAAAGTAAGAATCAAGATTGGTGTCCTGTTTGGGTTGAATTGTTGACGCCCTAACCCCCAGGACCTCAGAATGTGGTCTTATTTGGGGTTAGGGTCTTTACCAGAGGTGATGAAATTAAAATGAGGTCATAGGTTGGGCCCTAATCCCACATGACCTTATAAAACAGGGAAATTTGCACACAGAGACTGTCAAGCACAGAGGGAAGCCAAACATCTACAAGCCAAGAGACTCCTGAGGTTATCAATCTTTTTGGATAGAAAACTGGAATGGATCCTTCCCTTGAGCCTTCAGAGAGGACATGGCCCTGCTGACCTCTTGATTTTACACTTCTGGCCTCCAGAGCTGTGACACAATGCAATTCTGTTGTCCTAAGCCATCCTGTTTGTGATACAGCCCTAGGAAACTAATACACGCCCCCCCGCCAAATCTTACAGAAATCAGAGCAAAACCCCTCTGGAAAAATACAATCTCAAGAATTCCCAAGATTTAGATCAGTGAGATAGGAGCTCACAAATAACAATTACAAGGGACACAAGGAAAAAAGCCACCATGAGTGAGAGTCAGAAGAAACATCATCTTGCAGGACTCTTGAATCTGGGTTGGAGGTAAGAAGGCAAGAAGATGGTGCATAATACCCCTAGGTTCCCAGAGAGTAGAACAGTGGGTGCTAGGGCTGGGGGAGTGGGCAGGGGAAGATGTTGGTCCAAGATTACAAAGTTATCTTCAGTTACACGAGGTGAATAAGTTCTAGAGATCTCATGTACAGTGTGGTGACTATAGTTAACAATACTGTATTGTATACTTGAAATTTGCTAAAGGGGTAGATCTTCACACCCCAGTGTTCATAGCAGCAATGGCCACAATTGCCAAACCGTGGAAAGAGCCGAGATGCCCTTTGACAGATGAATGGATAAAGAAGATCTGGTTCATATATACAATAGAATATTACATCGCCATCAGAAAGGATGAACACCCAACTTTTGCATCAACACGGACGGGACTGGAGGAGACTATACTGAGTGAAATAAGTCAAGCAGAGAGAGTCAATTATCATATAGTTTCACTTACTTGTGGATCATAAGGAATAACATGGAGGACATTAGGAGAAGGAAGGGAAAAATGAAGGGGGGGAACAGAGAGGGAGATGAACCATGAGAGACTGTGGACTCTGAGAAACAAACTGAGGGTTTTAGAGGGGAGGGGGTAGAGGGATGGGTTGGCTTTGTGATGGGTATTAAGGAGGGCACGTGTTGCATGGGTGTTAAAGGTAAACAGTGAATCTTGGAATATTATATCAAAAACTAATGATGTACTGTATGGTGACTAACATAACAATACAAATAAAATAAAGTAAAATAAAATAATAATAAAGAAAAAGGAAAAGGAAAAAAGGGTAAATCTTAAATGATCTCACTTAAAAAAAGAAAGAAAGAAAAACAGTAACTATGTGAGGTGATAGACAAGTTCATTAGCTTGATTGTGATTATTTCATGACATATACATAAGACAAAACATCAAGTTGCACACCTTAAATATATACAATTTTTATTTGTCAGTTATACCTCAATAAAGCTGGGGGAAAAAAAAACTCTAGGCTTCCCTTTGCGTCCCATCCCTCTGTTTTCTTCTCCTCCATGACCACCAAATACTCTTAATTTCTTTCTCCCTTTTTTTCTCATTCAATATCTATCCTCAGAAGACACCAACAGACCCATTCTCACTGAAACACAAAGGACAGTTAAGATTGTGGTCCCTTCCGGGAGATTTGCAAATTGGCAGAGGAAAAAAAAATCACAAGTCAAAGAAATTACACTCTAATTTGGAAACTCAAGAACGGGGCATCAGAAGGGAGAATGTTTGAGAGGAATAAGTGACCTCGGCTATGCAAATTCTACTGGCGCTCCCTGATCCCCTGGATCTCCTTATTCCCGGGCCAAGGAACAAGCAATTTGCTTACCATGATGATGGCACAGACTGGCCCCAGGAAACTCCAGATGAATCCTGTCTCTGTGTTCAGCCAGCAGCTGTGCAAAGAAAGAGGAGTCAGTACTAGTCTCAGTCTTGACCCTACAGTTGCTCATACCCTAGCAAATGCACTAATGGAGGAGAGTATAGGGAGATGACCCTGTGATGAAAATTCTCATGATGTGAGAGGATACAGTTCAGTTTTCTTTGGGACACAGCAAGTCTTCTTTCAGACTTTTGTCCTGGGTAAATATTCCTGAGTAGAGCTCATCCTCAATTCATAATCTTTGTAACCCCTTCCCCCCTATTCAGACCTGTTCACTGGCACACTTGCTCCTTCAAATCTCAGCTCAAATGTCATCTGCTCTGAAAAGCCACTTCTGACCATCCCTACTCCTGGCCCATCCCTGGCAGAGCTTGCTACTTTTCTTTATTATAGCATTTACTGGTATCATAACTTATGGTGGTTTTTGTTTCCCTGCAAAAAAAAGCTTTCAAGACTCATTCAAATGCCACCTCCTTCAGGAAGTCTTCCATGAACTTTCCCACTCCCGTATGTTATCATCCTTCTCTGGTCTGTGTCAGTACTTATATTACCCACGCCAACATCGGACACTTCATCATGGTGGCCATGCATCGTCACTACCATCTCCTGATAAGATAAGTCAAATATGAATTCAGTTTGGACACTTCCTAGCTATGTGGCCCACAACAAGTTCTCAACTATGCTGAGCCTCAGTTTCCTCTGAAGCTACCACTCATTAAGCTGTTACTTTATGTACCACCATGTACAGCAGCATGGGTTGTACACTGCACGAATCCAGGGGACACTGTTCATACTGTACACAATGGAGACTCTTTCCTCGCACATAGCATTTCTGTTGAGAAGTACCAGAGATAGGACATGCTTGTAAAGCTTGCAGGATTTAGGTTTGATGAGTCCTCGCTTACTATGGATTCCTTTCCATCAACTCTTATCTCATGACCTCACCTGAAATATAAACCATCAGTAAAAGGCAGGGAAGAAACCTGGGTATTTAGTTCCCTAACCACAGCATAGCAGGGCCTAAAACACAGGGTGATGAACATGGGCCCTAGGATTGGGAAGACCCAGATTCATGTCCTTGCACAGCCCCTTTCTCACTGTAATGGCAAGAGAGTCTGCCTTTCCTCATCTGTAAATCACTACTATCTCAAGGATCATAGAATTACGTGACATGATGCAGTGAGTTACAGTCTCTGCCCTAGCCACATACTGCTTGTCCTGTCGTTTACCCAATTTTCAAAGTCAACTCACCTTTTTTATGTATACAATGGAATCATGTCTATGATATCATGAGTTTGGCTGATATGCTGGCAATTTTTTCCTAATGTCTGATAAGATAAATATAAAAATATTTTTAAATAATACTCACCAAAATGAAGAGGGGGAAATCAGAGGGGGAGAAGAACCATGAGAGACTATGGACCATGGGAAACAAACTGAGGGTTTTAGAGGGGAGGGCGGTGGGGGGATGGGTGAGCCTGGTGATGGGTATTAAGGAGGGCATGGATTGCATGGAGCACTGGGTGTTGTACACAAACAATGAATCATGGAACACGACATCAAAAACTAATGATGTACTGTATGGTGACTAACATAATAAAAAAATAAACAAATATCTTAAAAAATAAGTAAATCATACTCACCAACACACTACCTAAAATCCTCTCACATGAACCATGTGATAAACAAACCCTGCTCTGAAACAGACAATGGTGATGGTGATGATGATGATGATGATAGGATGTATCATGTTTTGCCTTGTTCCAGACGCTGTTCTAAATGTTTTGCAGATAATAACTCATTTAACCCTCACAACACTATGATGTAAGCATTGCTGTCAGCTCCTATTGTATGGGTGAGGAAATAGAAGCAGTATGGAAGAGATTAAGTAACTTGCCCAAGGTAGCACAGCTAGAAGGTGGTAGAGCAAGGATTCAAACCCAAGCAGGCTGGCTCCAGAATCCATGATTTTAAAATTTACAACCAAGTTCATTGTTTACATCACCACCATTCATCTATACTATAGTGCAAACAGTGACTCCTAGATTTGTGCAGTGTGTGACCTGTGCTACTGTACATGGCAGTCCTGAGACCAACAAAACATACAGAGCTCAATAAATGGTAGACACAATTACCACTACTGTTATTGCTCTTCTTGGCGTTCACGTGAATATCATCACGAACCCTGGCAGCAGGCTCCTCAAGGAGAGAGAAGGATATCGCTTACCGATTATACATCCCATAACCTCGTGGTTGCACACTGGCAGAGACAGCCACCACCACCACGGGGAGCCCATAGCTGAAGACGCAGAGGTACCACATCTTGAGGTTGCGAGAGCTGAAGTAATTCACCACTTTCAGGTTCCTGACCATAAGGAAGAGCATCACAGCCTCTACCAGCATCCAGAAGAAGCAGGCCAGGAAAAGATAGTGCAGGAAGCCTGCAATGATGGCACAGCCCACCTGGAGAGGAGAAGCATTTACACTCAGGATCCTTTCACCCTCCTCCCCTCCCTGCCCAAGAAGCAGGTCCAGACAACAGTGGGGGTACACTTTGATTGGAGTTCTCCAACCACAGCCCATTCATTCATTCCACAAGCCTTTATAGAGATATTCTTCCCTGCAAGGTGCTATCATCCCCTTGGTAGGGGGACCCATTGTCCTGTTTTGCCTGAGACTGGTTTTTCCCAGGACACGTGACTTTCAGTGTTAAAACTGGGAAAGTTTGGAGAAGAAGGGGTAGTTGATCACCCTACCTCAGAGGGTGATCACCCTACCTCAGAAGGGGTAGTTGATCACCCTACCTCAGAGGATGTTTGAAAATATTGAGTATGGGGGTGAGTAAACTGTAGCCACTGGACCGGCTGTTTTGTAAATAACATTTCATGGGCACATGGCCCACATCCATTTCGCTATTTTCTATGGCCATTTTCACGCTAAAAACAGCAAAGTTGAGTGGTTACAACAGAGACCCTAGGATCTGCAAAGCCGAAAATATTTATATCTGCCTCTTTGCAGAAAGCGTTTGCTCACTCCTGGTCAAAGGAGTGGTCACTCCTGGGAGTGACACGTGCCACTAGCACTGAGTTCTGCGAAGCTCAACATTCCACACTGAGGGGGTTGGTTCTGCACAAAGAAGGATAGCCCCAGGCAAAATGTCACTAGTTCTCCTTCTGGAAAAATCCTGAGAACTTACTGTGTTTCTGGTATAGTTATGGGGTAAATTGGCCAAAGTTCTTGCTCATAGTCTAGTTTGGGGGTGTAGATACACAACAAGTAAAACAACAAATAATCATATGATTTCAAATAAATGCTGGGAAAGAAAGCAAAATAGACTGATAAGGGATAGAGTTTCTCAGCTGTAACATTATTGACACTTGTAACATTGTTGCCAATTATTTTCTGTCATGGGAGCTGTCCAGTGTATTGCAGGGTGCTTGGCAGCATACTTAGTCTCCACCAGATGCCAGCAGCGCCCCTACCAATACTGTCCCTAGATATCACCGAGTGTCTTCAAGGGGGAAGAATCCTCCAAAATAAGCACCAATGGTTTAAACAGCAATGGGGGGACCACCACAATATCAAACATGATCAGGGAAATGATTTTAAACTGAAACCTATCACAAGAAGGACTCCACCAGGTGAAGAACTGGGAAAAAGTATCATCAAAAGAGGGCATAGCACGCACGAAGGTCCTGAGGTGGGAACTAGCACAGAGGTTGTCGGGTAGGATGAGCAGGGCAGATGTGGACATGGTGGGGCTGAGTGAGGACACAGGGATGTGAGACCTGGTTGTCAGTCTTGTCTGCACCGACGAGGAAGAGGGTCTTGGCCAAGAAGAGGCAGATGCAGAGGTGCAGATGGAGGTAGGTGTTGTGGTTGCGAATGGTACGACACAGCAGGAAGGTGGCGATGGCCAAGACGAGACACACCAGGGAGATGATCATCCCCACGTGGCTAATCAGGTACAAGGAGAACTCCATCTGTCAGCAAGAAGATAACACCACTCAGAGAGGGACTGACATCCCTCCGGGCAGGAAAAAAGAATTATCCAGACTCCTGTCTGGGGCAGAAAGGGCTCAGGGAACTTTTCTCCCTTTGACACTCAGAGTGAACTAGATATTGTCCATCATCGTCCTTTGGAATCCATCAGCACCCAGCCTCCCCTGTCCCATGGGTGTCACTCTAGAGCAGGATGTCTATAAACTACATTTCCCAGAATCTCCTGGGGCTAGGGTCCTGGATGTCATTTAGGTTCTCCAATGAGCTGTATGCACAAAAGTTCCGGAAGGCAGAATGGGAACAGATACCAGCTTTCTTTCTGCAGACAGGAGCAAGCTATGGCTGGGCTCCACATTCCAGCTGTCCCTTCTTCGATTGCACGGGTATGGGGTGATCTGACAACAGCAATTTCTCACCTCTAGATTGCAGCGGCAGAGAGGTGATCTTGAAGCCAAACCCCAAGTGGCAGCCCCTGACTTCAACTCCATCCCTTCCCATGACTTTGTGAGCATCCCATTCCCTGCTTGAAATACCTAGAGTGGTTACCGTTTCCTGCCCTGAACCAGGAATGCCACACAGGCATTTAGAGGTGCCCCAGCTTCTGGGAGTGGAAACGGCAAGCGGAGTCCTTCCCCTATTCACAATTAACCTTAAATGTTTGAGTTCCTTCTGTGTATTAAAGATGTGACCCAGCCAGGCACACCTCATCTGTCCCCCGTGACTCCCCCAACACGTGAGGCCATGAGAGTCACACAGTGGATGTTTACTCAATATTTTCCACTTGGGTTTGGGGAGCCAGAACACAGAGAATCAGTACTGACCGTGAGTTCCCCAGAAGCCATGATGACGGCCAGGTTCACCATTCGATTACAGCCGCAGGTGGTATGCGTCTCAAAAGCTTCAAGAACCACACAGCCCGAGGACATCCACCTACCACCCTCTGAGCTGGTGTCCCAGAAAACACAGATAGGTCTCTCGAATTTCCGCCTCGGCTGAAAATGGAAAGGCTCTGGTCACCTGAGATGCTCTTTCAAATGGATTCAGTATGACCAACTTCAAGAGTCATTTGGGGCAAGAAGATGCAGATATGTTTGGAAGGAAAAGGAGGTATTTCAGTGTGCAAGGAGGGAGGGAAAGGTCTCAGATACCAGACCTGCCTCTAGTACTGACTTGGTCATAGCTAATGGGGATAACGCTCCTGTAAATGTTCCTGCATCAGTGTCCCTTAATCTGAGCCCAACCTTGGCCAGGTTGGAATGGAAGAATGGAAGGAATGGAAAAATAACACATAGAAATAGGAAAACCCTCTCCTCTGGAGGTGGATTTGGGGGTTCGGCTTGAGTTGCAAGAAACTGTCGGAGCTTGCCGCCTTCGCGGGTCCCTATCAGAAGTGAAAGTTAAGCCCAATGGGGGATGGGACATTCTCGGTAGGGGTAGATGTGGGCTCAGCAGGGACCTCTTCACAAACCTCCATGTTCTCCAGCGTGTAAATGACTGGGTCAGAGAAGCCATCTTTCTTCTCCCCAGTCATGATGCCCTGTACAATGCGAGAATTCATCTTCACCTTCAACTTGCTCTGGGAGTTGGCCAAAGGGGTCTGAGGGTCTTGGAAGAAGCTCTCATCTAAAAAAGACTCCATTCCCGAAAAGGAGACAAAAGCCACCCCAGTGGGCCCTGTGATTCCCCCAAAGGCAAAAAAAAAAAAAAAAGAAAGAAAGAAAGAAAGAAAAGGAATCATTTGCTCAGTAGCGACGATCGATGACCCAACATGTACACACACATACACACTTGAATAGCCGGTGCATCCCTGTACCTCTCCTGGCCCTCTCTGGGGACTGCAACCCCAGCACAACCAGTGGACTTCGAGATGAGTGACCCTCCCTGAAACCATCGGGAAAAAAAAAAAAATCCTGAGTTGCTCCCACCTGGAGAAAGTCTACATTTAAAAATACATTTGAATTTGTATTTTTAAGAGACAATCAAACTGAGCCGTGGGAAGTAAGTTCGCCTCCTCCTTCTATGGTTATTGTGGCTCCATCTCTTCGGTGGGGCCTCCCCTTTCAACGTTGGTGGCCTTCAGGGATGTCCCAGGCCCGCTCCCTGAGCCATCCAGACCGCAGATGGATTGGGGAGGGGCCAACAGCGGTCCACAGGCCAATCTGGCCATTGCCTCTTTTGTATAAACAAACAACGTGACTGCGACGTGGCCACGCCCATTCATGTGTGAACACCTTTGCACCGTGAGGGACTGTACTGCCCCTCCGATGCCTAAAATATTTACTAACCCGCCCTCTACAGGATGAGTGATACAGCCCAGCACTGTCTGCCAGCAAAGAACATGCACCACCTAGGTAATTTTAAATTTTCTAGTAGCCACATTTTTTTAGAAAAGTCTGACAGGTAAAAATTAATTTTTCTCTCTCTTTGTCAAATACATTAAAAAAATCTTTAAAAAATTAATTTTTATTGATATAATGATATATTAACTCAATGCACGCAAAATATTATCATTTCGACTCATAATCAATATAAAAATACGAATGAGATTTTTTTTTCCATCCTTCGTTTTTCACACCACACTTTTGGAGTCTGGTGTATGTTTTCACACTCACGGCCTGGCCACCTTTCAATGCTCAGTGACAAAAGGTGGCCAGCGGCTGCTTTACTGGACAGCGAAGGTCTTGATGCCCCATTATTGGGAGAGGATCTATTTAATATCTGATTTCCCCAGCTGATGGAAAACTCCCTGAGGACCTGGACCTCACCTCCCCGATCCCCTCATGAGTCTTGGCCCCTACAAGTTGACGGGGAAATGCGTGCTGACTGAATGCACCCCCGGCCCTTGATTCTCAGGAGCAAGTCCATACCTGTGGATTCAGATTCCTGAATAGTGGAACACCCAACCTCCATCTTGTCCCCTTTGGCTTTCAAGCAAAAGTTCATCCTCTCTTCAGTGCATCCTTTCTTGATTATTTTGCTTTCGATTTCTAAAAGGAGACAGGGGGACACCGGGGTGGCTCAGTCGGTGAAGCGACTGCCTTCGGCTTAGGTCACGATCCCAGCGTGCTGGGATCAGACCCAGCATTGGGCTCCCTGCTCAGCGGGGAGCCTGCTTCTCCATCTGCCTGCTGCTCCCCCTGCTTGTGCTCTCCCTCTCTCTCTCTGACAAATAAATTTAAAAAAATCTTTAAAAGGAAATAGGGACACTGCCTGAGGTCACTCAGAAAGTGAGTCCTGAATTTGGTTTCTGGCCAAAAAAGTTATACATACCTAGTTGCAAATAAAGAATAAAAAGGCCAGTTCATCATGGGGACGATCTTGAGCCCCTGAGGAGCAGTAGGAGGATGGTGGCCCCAGACGACTAGGAAACCCAGCTGGAGCCGTGGGAGGGAGCTCTCGCCCCATGGGGGGGGCGGGGTGTGGTGCATCAGGGAGAGATGGGGCTGAAGTGGATGGTGATGGAAAACAACAGTCATGACCCCGGGGCTACTCTACATTTAGACAAGTTTTCTGAAGCTAAAGGGAATGGGAAGGGGCTGGGGCGGACCCAGCGGATGGGACCAGGGCTCTGCCACTCACCCGCTGTGCCAACCTGAGCACTGACTTAAACCCTCGGAGCCACAGGCCTCTCACCTGTCGCATGGCAATAGTGACAGGGGTCTTCATGAAAACAAAATAGGTAAGGGAACCACAGGCATCCTTTTAAAATATAAACCAGATGATGCCACGCCCATTCTCAGACTCTCCAATTCTGTACCCCGCCCCCAATCTTACTTCAGATAAAATCCTGAGTCCCGGGGCACCTGGGGGGCTCAGTGGGTTCAAGCCTCTGCCTTCAGCTCAGGTCATGATCTCGGGGTCCTGGGATCGAGCCCCACCTCAGGCTCTCTGCTCGGTGGGGAGCCTGCTTCCCCCTCTCTCTCTGCCTGCCTCTCTACCTACGTGTGATCTCTCTCTCTCTGTGTGTCAAATAAATACATAAAATCTTAAATAAAAAAAAAAATCCTGAGTCCCTCCATTTGGCTGCTAAATCCACCTCTCCCCTCCTTTTCCGACCCCTTCTCCTGCAGGCTCTATGATTCTCCACTGCATGTTGGCCACGCGGCCTCTTCATTGTTCCCTTGATCTCACCGAGTACTCCTGTGCCTGCCCTTTCTCCGAACATCTACACGGCCCCCTCCCCGTGTGAGCTAGCGACTTCCTCCCAAGCCGGACCCCATCTAGCCAACTTAGCCCTGCTGTAAACCTTTCTCAATTTTTTCCCCGGCTCATATACTGGATGTTTGTTCACTGTGGGATTCGGTGGTTGAGCAGAGAACACACTCCAAATCCTACCTGGAAACACTCTGAACTCAATGTCGGCCACACAGTGAATGGGAGATGTTGTTCATATCCTTGGACTGGCACTCCTGTGACTTTGGAGGTTTGAAACCATTGGGGAAATGGGATATGGGAGAGCCACGGAGAATCACATTGCCCAGGGCCCCCCTCAGAGTCAGCGCCCCGGGCAAGGGGCAGGGGGTGGTGGGGGGGGGGGGGGGCTTTGCCCTGTTACCTAAGTGTTCGGTCCGGATGGTCTGACTGACATTGACGGAGAGTTTCTGGAGAGCTGCCAGCGTGCTGCTTTTCGCACTCTCCAGGACCACAGTGGCCAGAGCAGAAGTCTCTTCTTTGGTGAAGTTGGACCATGTGGAGGTTTGCTCAAGCACGGAGGCAAGGCTCTCAGCTGCATTCTGCAAGGAAATGTGTTTGCACGCTGCGCACTCTCTCCCTCTTCCCCACACCTCAAACAGCAACTGTTCCCTCCCATTCCCTCTCCCTCCCATTCCCTCTCTCTCCCTCCCTCTCTCTCCCTTCCACTCTCTTCTTCCTTTCCTCTCTTCCTCCTCTCCCTCTTTCTCTCTCTTTCTTCCCTCTCTCTCTCCCTCCCTCTGTCTCTCCCTCCCTCTCTCTCTCCTCAAGAGAGTGGGTTTAAAGTCTAGGCCAATGAAGAATTAAAAGGGTATCTACTAGGGGCACCTGGGTGGCTTAGTGGGTTAAAGCTTCTGCCTTTGGCTCAGGTCATGATCTCAGGGGCCTGGGATCAAGCCCCGCTTCGGGCTCTCTGGGGAGCCTGCTTCCCCTCCCCCTCTCTGCTTGCCTCTCTGCCTACTTGTGATCTCTCCCCTCTCTGTCAAATAAATAAATAAAATTTTAAAAAAATAGGAGGGGCATCTACTCAGCTTCCTTTTCCTGATCCCAAAGGCCTCCCTGGGATGCAAAATGGTGTAGCCTTTATTTTATATATATGGCATGTATATAATATCTCATTTCATTGAAAAAACAAGTACTTTCATTAAAATGGTTGTACTTAGGATATTACTGTTTCTGGCACATAGACATAAAAAATAATTCATACTTACTATGAGTCAGGTATTAAGTGTCTTACATATGTTAATTTTAGGAAGATATCTGTGAAGTAGACACTATTGTGTCCATTTTTGGATGGGGAAACAGGACACACATCTAGGCGGTGGCAGAACAAAGATTCGAACCTTGGCAGGCTGGTGTCAGAGACTGAATCCTTCTAGTAAGTGTTCACTAAATGGCCTCAGTGTGTGTGTGTGTGTGTGTGTGTGTGTGTGTGTGGTATTCACAGAGAGAAAGGGTATGGAAAGATACACATCCAAATGTTAACATTGATTACGTCTGAGAAATAGAGTAAAGGAAAGAATAGCAGTAATAATACTAATAATATTAATGTTGATGCGATTCCCTTTACTGATTGCCAAGAAATTGACTTCTACAATGTGACTCTGACCCCAACCAAAAAAAATACGAAAAGGATTGACAACTTAGTAAATAGAAGGAAGAAATTAATTAACTCCAGACAGATGGGGAAGGAAATTAACTGAAATCCTAGTAGGAATGCCAATTTCTATCTATCCAAATTGGAGAGTAAAAACATGAAAAGAGGGGCATCTGGGTGGCTCAGTCAGCCAAGGACCCAACTCTTGATTTTGGCTCAGGTCATGATCTCAGGGGCCTGGGATCCAGCCCTGCACTGGCCTCCACCCTCAGTGGGGAGTGCTTGGGATTCTCTCTGTCCGTCTCCTCTGACCCTCCCCCCTACACTCTCCCCCCCCCCCAAATAAGTAAATAAATAAATCTTAAAAAAAAAACAGGAAAACAATTTCAGTAAAAACTGGATGAGGGTGCATCTTGGGAGTTGTTCGTTCTAGAGAAACCAGAGCACTGAGTGCTGTAACCGTATCCCAGCTGCAAGACATGAGTGCACGAACCCTCCCCACCAACACAGAGAAAAATCTCAGGTAGAATCATCCTGCAAAAATGTGGTCCTCAATTCTGTGGCTGAGGAAAGCTCATTAAAACTCCCTTTGAAACGTGAAATCTATTCTTAGCGGGGAACACTATTTTATTTCCTTGAGGAGGTAAAAAAAAAATCGGTAGGCAAACTGAGACTCCATAGGGTTCACGCTTTTGTGTTCAAGGTAGAAAGTTTTGTGATCTTTGACATAATCGGGGAAATGGTTGTTGAAAGGGTTTGGAACAATTCAACACGTTAGAGAAGCTAACTGATTAACCACGTGATTTCACTGCCAAAAGCAATTAGAATTGTAATAAATGTGTATTTAATAGGAACACTGTAAGAAAACAGAGCTGTTGATAAATGGTTTGGAACATTTAAAAAATCGGAATTATTACACTTATACATTTGACTGATTGGATTTATGAATCCCTGGAAAGCATATGACTTTGCCTTTTAGGTTTGTAAATCTTCCTCATTAGGTATTTGAAATTTGGAGGGGAAATAAGAATATTCTCAAACATAATATAAAATGAAGGGAACCTAATTAAATTTGTAAAAACAGTTCATCTATGGAAATTTAATCTGAAAACCCTATGAGTTAAATGTACTTGTTTATGGAAGTGTAATCTGAAATTTAAATCCAAAAACCCTATGAGTGACTGTACACTTGATGAATAAATATGTTTTACCCATAAATTAATAATGTGTTATTAATTAATTTATTATTATTTAAAACTAGTAATTTAAAATCAAATTATGAACGAAAGTATTATTCTTATTTTGGTACAAAACCAACCAAATTTATTGATAAACTAACAGTAGCTGTTAAGTCCAACTAAAGGCTTAAGAAAAACTAGGTTTTATTTATTTATTTATTTATTTTTAAGAAGTGTTTCTTTCTTTTTCTTTTTTTTTTAATATTTTTATTTATTTAACACAGAGAGAGAAAGATAGTGACAGAGGGAACACAAGCAGGGAGAGTGGGAGAAAGGAGAAACAGGCTTCCCTCTGAGCAGCAAAGCCCGATGCGGGGCTTGATCCCAGCACCCCAGGGTCATGACCTGAGCCGAAGGCAGACGCTTAACAGCTGAGCCACCCAGGAGCCCCTCTTTTTCTTTTTTAAGATTTTATTTGTTTATTTGACAGAGAGATCACAAGTAGGCAGAGAGAGAGAGAGGGGTGCGGGGCTTGATCCCAGGACCCCTAGACCATGACCTGAGCCGAAGGCAGAGGCTTTAACTCACTGAGCCACCAAGGCTCCCCGAAAAACTAGGTTTTAAAATCTACCATTGTAATGGCCAAGTAATCCCATCTCTAGGTATTTACCCTGGAGAGAGGAAAAACTGGGGACACACCCCTCCCCCACTGGATGAACACACAGACATACAAACTGTATGGGAATGTTTACAGCAGCTCTCCGGGTTATTGCTCAAAGCTGAGGTGGGGATCAGCGGAAGGAGATGTTGGTCTCGTGGGAACAACTCAGATGTCCTCCCCAGATGAGTGGATAAGCCCTGGTACCTCCATAAAGCAGGCTACTACTCGGCCATAAAAAGGAATGAAGCACCCACGCATGCTTTAATGGGCACAACCCTTGAAAATATTACACTCAGAGCAAGAAGCCAGACACAAAAGACCACGTCTGGCAGGACTCCTTTTTTATAACATGCCCAGAACCGATAGGTCTATGAAAACAGAAAGCAGCCTAGTGGTTGCCAGGGGCTGGGGTGGGAGAGGGAGGGATGAGGAGCTGCTGTTTCGCGGGTACAGGTTTCCTTTTGGGGGGATGGGGACCGTGGTGCTTACACAATGTTGTGACTGTAGACGATGTCACTAACAGTTATACAAAAATAAGAATTGGGACTATTGATCACAACCTTGATGAGTCTCAAAGGCATTATGCTGAGTGACAGAAACCACATCCTGGGGCACCTGGGTGGTTCAGTCCGTGAAGCGTCTGCCTTCAGCTCAGGTCATGATCCCAGGGGCCTGGGATGGAGCCCCACCCGGGGCTCCCTGCTCAGGTGGGAGCCTGCTTCTCCCTCTCCCTCTGCCTCTCCCTCTCCCTCTCCCTCTCCTTCTGCTTCTCCCTCTCCCTCTCCCTCTCCCACTCCCTCCACCTCTCCCTCTGCTTCTCCCCCCTACTCGTGCTCAATCTCTCTCCCTCCCCAAATAAATAAATAAAAATCTTGAAAGAAAGAAAGAAAGAAAGGAAGGAAGGAAGGAAGGAAGGAAGGAAGGAAGGAAGGAAGGGGCTACATCCTGTGTGATTCATTTATATAATATTCTTGAAAAGACAAGACTCTAATGACAGAAATTTACTGGGGCTGGTGGTGGAGGGAGCGTCTGACAATTAAGGGGAAGCCCATAGGACGCCTGGGTGGCTCAGTTGTTAAGCATCTGCCTTCAGCTCAGATCATAATCCTGGGGTCCTGGGATCAAGCCCCATATCCAGCCCCATATCGGGCTCCCTGCTCAGCAGGGAGCCTCCTTCTCCCTCTCCCACTCCCCCTGCTTGTATTTCCTCTCTCACCGTCTCTCTCTCTCTCTCTCTCTCAAATAAATAAAAATAAAATCTTAAAAAAAAAAAAAAGAGGGGGAAGCCCAAGGGAGAGTCTGGGAAGGAAAAGGAACTGCTCTATATTCCGATTGTGGTGGTGGTTACACAAATCTATTTATGTAATAAAACTCATAAAACTGGACAGAGAAGGGCAACTGTACTGCACGTTAAATTTTAAAACCTCGTAACTGTAATGAATTACATGATAACTCAACCCAGTAATTATAAAGGATTTTCTGTACCCAAAGTGTCCCCCAAGATGTCTGAAGCTCAAAACACAATTACAAAGACTTTGTTGTTACCTTCAGAGAGACCACGGCAGTCCTGTTTTCACAGGCATCGTCCAGAACACTGAAGGTGGCGTTCATCAGTGTGCAGAAGGAACCCTGTGCCCCAGAGGGAGAGCATGAGTGAGCACTGACCGATTGATCCCCCCAGTATGTAAAGTGCCCATGGGCCGTCCAGCCCACCATAAGCGTGGTCCTAACCTCCTAAGCTTTCAGGAGGCTCTAGAATTCTCAGGAAAACAGAAACTCACCCTTTGAGCAGACCTGGAGTCACAGCACCTTTCTCTTCAATGAATAAAAGAAACAAATGCAAAGAAACAGCAAAACTACTTAGTGGGGTCAAATGGGGGAATGTGCAATAAAAAATTCCAGTGGTCCAAATCGAATATTATTCAGCCACAAAAAAGAATAAAGCATTGGCACCTGCTACAATGTGGATGAACCTTGAAAACCTCATACTCAGTGAGAGAAGCCGCGCACACACCAAAAAAACACATACTGTATGATTACATTTATATGAAATATGCAGAATAGACCAATGGACGCACACAGAGAGATCAGTGTTTACCAGGGGCCAGTTCCTCCAGGGGGCACTGGAGGGCAGTGTTATTGGGGATACAGTTTCTTTTGAGGGGATGAAAATGTTTGAGGGCTAGAAGTGACAGTTGCACACCATCGTGAGTATATTAATTCCACCGCAACAAAAATGTGAGATGTCCTATATGCTGGCTAGCTGAACACACACACACACACAAAATTTTTAAAATAAAATGTTAGGATGGTGATATTTTAGGTGTATCTCACCACACTTTTTTCAAAAAACAACAGCAGTGGTCCAAAGTGCATGGGAATTCCCAAGCTAATTTATAAGCTCATATTGAAAATTGTGACATCAAATCCTGAAGATGCTTGTGGAGGCTCTAGTCTCTGGAACAACTTCATTAGAGAATCAGGACCTCCCAATTCCTCTTTGCCTGGCCCAGGGGCTGTGCATCACCCCGCCCACATCATACAGACACAGCACCAGTACCCTCACTGGTAATGAGACTCCAACATACTTTCTTCTATTAGTGAAAGAACCCCCAACTTTTAGATAGGTGAATGTCCTCCCTTCTCAGCTTTCCTTGAAGCCAGATATAAACAAAAGTGGTACTGGGTTATGCTCTTGAAGAGAAGAACTATGCCTTTCACTTTGCCCTCCCCGCTGTCCACCAGCTGAAATGCAGATGTGATGGCAGGGGCTAGAGCAGCCATCTTGGACCACAGAGTGGGAGGCTTGTGTTGATGATGGCAGAGCATTTACGGAGCCATCCTATCGACTCTCCACAGCTGATACTCAGATTGTTTACCAGGAGAGAAATAAACTGTTATACAACTTAGGTCACCATTATTTTGGCCTTTGTTAAAACTGCAAAACAACATCCCACCTGAGTGGCTTCTAGGGACCTTCTAGGAACTTCTAGAAGTTCTTCTAGGAAACTCAAGAGCTAGGAACCTTACAAATACTTACATATTCAGGCTCCGCTGCTGCTCCTGTTTGGCAGAGCTGGACCTGCTCATTGTTGGGTATCACATCTTCTTTACACTTGAAGGGAATCCCTAGGAAGAAAACAAAAGCAACCAAATTAAAACTCAACCACAGCAAGCTGTGATTAAAAGACAAGTCTGATTTCATTATCCCCTGCTTCAAATCTCTCCATTACCAGATTACATGACAGCTAAACATTGAAATATCAGGGACTCTGAGAAGCAAGAGACTGAGTGGAAAGAACAGGTTGGAAAAAAACATCTAGAGCAGGAGGCCATTTTTATAATACTCTCAAACAAATAAAACTAAGTGACATATTGTTTAGGGATACATACAAGGGGGCATTTTTTTTTTTAAGTAGGGGAATTATAAACACAAAGTTCCCAATAGTCCCCTCTGGGGAGGACTAAGGAAGATCTAATGGGGAAGGAACATGCGGAAACACAATGGCACTGATGATATTCTAGTTCTCATGTTGGCGAGGGTCTCAAATGTATTCATTTTATTACTATACTTCATTGCCTCCAGATAAGCTACCTCTATTTTTAATGTATTGAGTCATTCACAATTTCAAAAAATTTAAACCATTCACAGTTCCCTGTTGTTTTCAGGAGAAAAAAAAAACTCTCCAAAATTCCTCACATTGCTCACCAGTTCCTGCAAGATCTGACTTCTGCCCACGTCCTCAGGTGCACCTAATGCCATTTCTCCGGTCCCCACTCTGTGTTAGCCTCAGAGCCTTTGCACATGCCACAAACCTTCACACTGAGATCTCCACTCCTCATCTAGATAATTCCTACTCTTCCATCAAGCTTCAACTTAAATGTCACTTGCCCAGAGTATATTAAATATCTCATTACTCACTCTGAAGCATACTATGATTTTTGGGGAGTCACACTCATTGTGCTTATTAAATAATTATGTGTGTGCTCTCTACTTCCTTCCCTAGACTATAAATTACATGAAGTTGAATATCATGTCCATCACATCCAGGATTGAATCATCAATGCCTAGTGCAGGGGCCTGCTTGACTAATAGATGTTCCAAGAATAATTTATTGAATGAGTGAATTAATCAATGAGCGAATGAATACCTTAGAAAAGAGAAAATTGTAGATGAGGTAAAGGTAAAAGGAAGATCCAGAGTTTGGGTAGATTGAGGATTTCATAACCAAACCAGGACAGATTTCATTGCCAAGAGACACAAAGAGATGTTTACTTTTGCAGCTGAAGTTCAAGGAGCCTTCTGGACTGAGTTGAAAGCCCCAACTGCAGCTACAGCTGTAGGAGCCCAGGGCATTGGTGCAGACAGAATTGGGGCCACATGGTGATGGATCTTGGGAGCACTCATCAATATCTGCAAAGAACTTGAGAATATTAAACAACCCAGAAGAACCAGGAGATACTTCTTTCCAGGGATGTTCAGTAAATCCTTTTCTTGCCTGTACATCTGACTCCTTCATCTATAAAACTTGGCTGTTCATTACTTCGTGCAAAGCCAGGAGGGCAGGCGCAAAAGTAGCTCCCAGGGGTGTTGGTGCACATTGCATTGGAAGGGCACAACATATGAAGGCATTCATTAATATCTATAGGGTAGAGAATGGGCATGAGGCAGAGTTGGCTAGCAATCCTACAAAAGTCATGCATAGAGTTATCCTTAAAAAATGGTAGCCCAGGGGTGCCTGGGTGGCTCAGTTGGTTGAGCAACTGCCTTCGGCTCAGGTCATGATCCTTGAGTTCTGGGATCGAGTCCCACATCGGGGTCCTAGCTCCACGGGGAGTCTGCTTCTTCCTCTAACCTTCTCTCCTCTCATGCTCTCTCTCACTTTCTCTGTCTCTCTAATAAATAAATAAAATCTTAAAAAAAAATGGTAGCCCAGAAGATGGCAGAGAAGTAAGAGATCCTGCAGCAACCGGTCCCCAAAAGTGAGCTGGAAATCTACCAGAACATGCTGAACACCCATGAAATCACCCTGAGAAGAAAGATTTCTCACTCCGGGATCTCTCCAAGAGCAGAAGACAGCAGTGGAGAGGTAAAATCAAAGTGGGAACACTCG